>JAKSZT010054382.1:3684032-3773937 GCA_026826555.1 Tolypeutes matacus | reverse complement strand
AGTTGCTTCCACTCTCTGCATCTCAAATCTTTGGAGAACTACGTAACTAGGACCAGCAGAGTGCAGGGGTGTGTGATAAGTGTCCAAGCATACTTGATGACAATTAAAAGATTTTAGAAGGCGGTCAAAGCACTGCCTTCCCTAGAGACCTATAGAAAAAAAGCTATTGTCATTTAGTGCCTACCTGTATATCTAGAGAAGTATTTTTGATGTTTTCCTCAGAAATACCTGATATCTGAGCTATATTGTCAGAGCCAGAGAGTTGGACAAGAAGGTCTCTTGAATCTGTAGTATTAGATTTCTAAGAAAATCATGGTCCCTCAATTCCCATTGTTAGGCAGATATTGATAGCAGCTGTACTTACAAGAGACAAGTTATAATGGCTAGTTGATGGTGAGAGTTGAGCATTGTGTCTTTGACCACCTCTGATGGCAATGGTGGTTTTTACTCAGCTATGGCTATGGGCTTTGACCCTCAAAGGCGAGGCGGCAGCAGCCTCCCACTGCTGGAGAGTTTTGCCGGCCGCCCTTGGTCTGCACTCAAAGCAGGAGCCAAGGTTGCCCAATAGGGAGTTCCCAGCAAGGGCTGTGGGGCAAGGGGAGGCTATGGCAGACCACCTCCAGGTCCTGGTGCATGGGCAGCTAGTGGAGCATCTGAGGTGTAAGCTTTCTCACGTGTCTTGGAAGTTTTATCATCTTCTTTCCCTGTCATAACTACTCTGAGACACTCTCCACCCAAAATATAAATAGATGAGTGCACACATATATAGATCCTCCCCCTTCCCTCCTTACACACACACACACACACACATACACACAACACCCATCTATGACTCAACAGATGAGTCTTTCTACTGACTAGCTGTAAAAAGAAAGACAGCCAGATGGCACCGCTGGGGGAAAACGTCTGCATTTTAGGAGGCCTCTAAAGTCCTTTATCACCCTAGCAGGAGTGGGCATGGACCTAGCAGGACACAGGGTGTTCAAGAAGAATGTTGAGCATCTGCTGGACATGTTGGTGAAGACTTGTCCATCTCCTGGCCTCTCCCTTGCACAGATGTTTGCATGACAGCCCTGGAACCAAGGGGATGCCTTGTCCTGTTTCTTCCATCTTACAGCTTGCTCTCCAGCTTGTCTGTCTGTAGAATTTCAGGGAAACAGTTATTCTAAGAGGCTTTTATATTTGCCTGGATGGAGACAGTTAGAATAGACAGTGTGGGGTAGCGCATGATGGAGCAGAAAAGTCATGGATTTTGGACTTACACTGTTGCTTGGGCAAGTTATTTAAACTCTCTGGGCCTAATTTCCTCATCTGTAAAATGGAGATGATGATGCCTACTTTACAAGGTTGTTATGAGGATAATGAGATAACAGGTGTGAAATTTCTTGGTATTTAACAGAGACTCACAACATATTAGTTGTGTTTTGATCTCCCTTTCCTCTAAAGATCAAGGGGTGTTTTCAGTGAGAAGATGCTGAATGGGGTCATCACTGGCTCTAAGCAGAAAATGCTAGAGTAGTGACTTTAGAAAAATAGTCACCTGCCACTCAGTTTTGTCCCTCCACGGCCAGTGGACTGATTCGGACATTGTGGGACTAGATGCAGAGCCACAGGGACCTGAGCCAAGCTCAGAGGGACACTATCTCAAAGCAGCATTATTGGATGGCGCCTGGAGCAGAAACCTGCTTCCTATGTGGTTGGGTTGGGGTCTCCAAGACCACTGTAAGATCATTAATTCACTAGGAAGACTCATAGGATCCCAGCATAGCAGTACCCTAAAGGCTATTATTTATCACAGCAAAAGGACAGCAAGCAAAATCAGCAAAGTCCGTGGGAGACCAGGCTCAAGCTTCCAGAGTCCTCTAACAGGGGAGTCTCACAAGGCACACTTATTCCAGCAGCGACTGTGACAACACATGTGAAATGTTGCCTAGCTGGGAAGCTCATTAGAGACCCAGTGCCCAAGGTTTGTTTTTTTCCCCCCTTAGATGGCTCCCTTGTCTGTTTGCTCATTGTTTGCGCTTATTGTCTGTTGGCTGTTTTTGCTAGTTGTTTTTGCTCATTGTCTGCTTGTTGTTTTTTGCTTGTTGTCTGCTCATTGTTTGTTTTTTTCTTTAGGAGACACTGGGAACCGAACCCAAGACCTCCCATGTGGGAGGCAGGTGTTCAACTGCTTGAGCCACATCTGCTCCCCTAAAGTTTTTATTGGACGCTGATCATGTAGGCAGCCTGTGCTTGGTGCCTTCCAAAATTGCAGACTCACAGAAGGAGAGCACGTGCTCAGCGTAAACCATGTTGTTTGCAGAAACAGTTTAGGCACAGTGAACTATTCTTATCAGGGAGTGATGGGAACCCTCCCTAAATCTAAGTTTCCAGATGCCAGCCAAGCCACCACCCTTGCAAGCAGGACTTTCTAAGGATGAAAGTTCAGGCCCATTGCATTACCTCTCTTCTGCCCCACTGTGGATCTCCTGCTGGGTCCTCTTGCTAGTGATGGGGCAGGAGCCAGAGCTCCAGAGCAAGCTGCCTTGGGGCCCGCGCTGCTCCAAAGAGGCAGAGACAGCTGATTCTCAGCCATGTTGGCCGATGCCTCTGAGAGTATCACTGTCCCTGTGGGTCATAGGCCATGCCAAAACGAAGACAATCTCTTCTTAAAACTTTCCATGACTGTAAGATCAACTGCTCCATTTTCTTCTTTGAATCAGGAACATTCAGGGTCTATTGTTATAAGTCGAAGGATCCTTTCAGATAATATTATGTAAGACTTTTTTTTCTCTATGGCTTGAAAGCTTGCGGGAATCTTTCTTATCTTTGAAATTGAAAGCGTCCCTCACCCCTGCCAGGATATGTCTTAGCGTATTTTCTTAGTATTAACTCTGTCCAGCATGTGCTGATCCTTCTCAATTTCTCATCTCTGATCCGTTTAATATTTTCTTTTCTGTACTGTACAGTCTTCTTCTATTAGATCTGTAGTTACTGACGCCAATCCTTGGAAATACCTGTCGTTGGGAGGATGACTCTCCATGTTCTGTCTCTTCATTCATTTCCTAATCCACTCACCTGTTTATTAAGTAACTTTGTCATTCAATAAACAGTCCCTAAACATTTATACCCACTGGAGACTTTAACAGAGCCCAGAAATTCAAAGATAAGTAAGGCATAGACTTGGCTATTCAGGAGCTCTCAATAGTGAAAAGACTCGCCAACACCCAAACCCCAGAACAAATAGGGCTTTAGTGGAGCTCTTCCCACCATGCTGAGAAACACATCAGATGGGGGGCTTCAGGGTGGGGTGGGGAAGCCCATGGGTTATTTATTTATTTATTTTTAACTTTTCTAAACTGATTTGGTTCTCCATGAAGTCTTAGTTTACTTTTTCCTACTTTTATTTGCTTGGTTGTGGGGTTGTGCATTTTGTCCACGAGGCCCAGGGTTTTGTACTTTGCATAATGTGCAAATTTTCACTCTTCCCTGGTTGTCCTAAGGGGCTTCTTTTAAGGCTCATTCACGGCCTGCCTGGGTATGGTCCTGTAATGGTTAGGTTAATGTGTCAACTCGGCCAGGTAATGGTGACCAGTTGTTTGGTCAAGCAAGCACTGGGTTAATTGTAATAGGAGGACATTTATGGACCTTAGTCATCAGTGAGATCATTGCATAGATGGCTGATTACATCTATGATCATCCAAGGAGATTACTGTTAACAATGAGTGACCTTTTATCCAATCATTGGAATGCCTTCAAAAGGGAAGTGATTTCAACATTCAGAGAGAATTTCCCAGCTCAACTTCGGACAGTCAACATCTCCTGGGAAGTCATCAAGATCATTCATCAGAGCCCCTGTGGCATCAGAGCTTGTGCATCTCCACGGTCACATGAGAGAATTTTGTAAAATCTCATACTATTTACAGATATCTCCTGTCTATTCTTTTACACTGGAGAACCCTGGTTAATGTAGGTGCCAAAGGAGAAGTCAAAGGGAGAGGCCACGTTGACTATACCTTGGGCCGAAATATGCCCCACTCTGAACAGAAGCAGAAAGCAGAACAAGTGGAGGCTCGGTCTTTGGTTCATCTACCTCGTGTGGCCAGAAGCCTAGAGTCTTGTGGTGACTGGAGCTAGAGAAAGCTCTGGAAGCCAGAAGGAGAAGTCCCCAGAGCTGTCACCAGTGTCTGGCTGACCACAGCTGGATGATAGCTGGGAACTGCTCCTGATGCCCATTGCAGTGGCTCAGCTGCTCTTAGATGGTCTCCTCGTCCTTTGCAGGTCACACTGTCTAGTTCTTGGGGTACATCCCTGCTACCAAAGAGGAGGCAGGGCTGAATACAGAGACATTCCCAAGTATGGGATCCATAGTGGCAGGACCGAAAGGAAAAAAAATGTGATGCCCCTTCTATTCCAGGGGCCTCGTGTTACACTCTGCAACCGCTGCTGCTGCTATTGAAAGCTTCCTGAATCAGATGATTTAACAGTAATATTGTTGAGCATTGGGGGCAACAGATTTCTTGTTATTCATCTTATTCTGCCATAGCTCCAGAATTCTTTTCACCAGTTTCTCTTTAAATACAGATAACTGAAAGTTAATTTTTTGTCATAAAAAATAAAACTCCTCAATCTAATTGGAGTCACCAGAGGTTTCACTGCATCTAAGTAGCAATCCAACCCAAGTGCTCACTGCCAGTGGTGTCTGCAGGAGGCGGTGGCTGCCTTCCATTAGCCACTTATTGCCTGTGCCCTCCTCATTTGATCTGGTCCACAAATCAAATCTACAAGTGAAACAATGGTATCCTCAGCTGGCCGACGATGAAACTGATGTACGGGAGGCTGGGGGTGCATGCTTGAGTGAGGGTTGGGGTCTTGTTAGTTTCTGATCTGCTGTAATTGGAATCATGGCATCTCTCAAAGGGCTACTTTCTTCTCTCCTGCACAAGTGTCAGTATGTCTTTCTCAGAGGGCATCTCCTCTTCCTTCCCCTGCTTTTGGGTCAAGGTCCCTCTTTCTTGGGGCTTGAGGAGTTGTAAAGCGGCAGGTGAGTGAGCACTTTCACTCCAAACCAAAGTTCCTTCCTCCTCATCTTGATACTGGGTTGTGAAGGGTGGCCCTGGGCTGTAGCTTGCTGTTATTAGCTCCACCACCAGTAGCCTCTTTGTTAACATCCACTTTAACTACTTCTCAGAACTGTGCTGTTCCCAAGATTGCTTTCAGATCCATTAACAGTGCATTTCTTTTCCCAAAAAGATCTCTGTCCTATGCATTCAACTGATTCCGTGGATGATGGCAGCTCAGCTGTGTGTTCAGGCTCGGGGGGTGGGGGGGTGGGGGGGGACCAGTTCTGGGAAGCAGGAGAATGTGTCCTATGGCCTCTTGGATTAAACATGTGTCCTGTAAATGTCGACTGCTTGTTCCAAGAATAGCTAAAATATTTTAGATCTTGCTGGAATAAAGGTAAGCAAAGAAAAATAAATTGAAAAAGGAAATCTAAAGCAAGGCTCTGGAATTCCTGGGAATGGTTAGCACACTCTCCTGTTGTGGTGGAAGATGGAGGCTCCTCCAAGGGGAGCCCTGTCTCCTATGGGGCAGGATGCACTTGGAGCTTTCTCCAAAGCTGCTTCCTTCCCCAATAACAGCTGCCCACACCTAACATGGGAAACCTTACTGTGCAAACAGTTGCAAGACCTCCTGTGGGTTTGTTTTTTTTGTGTGTGTGTTTTTTGGCAATTTTTGGGAAAGAAATATCTGTCCTGAGTTTGGCTCTGAAGTTTGCCCATCAGGTCTTCTGTGCATGTATTTGTCTGTACTGCCCCATCCAGCATGGGTAGATAGCCTTGTGGATGAAAGCATTTTTATCCCAAACTGCCTTTATCATAGATGGTGCTGTGGGATGAATTGCATCCAAAAAGCTCAAGTCCTGATCCTGGGAGCTGTGAATGTGGCCCTATTTGGAAGTAGGTGTTTGTAGACATAGTCAGGTTAGGAGGAGAAGCTCATGGTTAGGGTGGACCTTAATCCAATATGACTGGTGACGTTACAAGAAGAGGGAAAGGTGGGCACAGGGACGGAGGCTTTCAGGGAGAGGAAGACCATGTGGAGATGGGGCCGAGACTGGCATCAGCTACCACGAGCCCAGGAATGCCAGGTGGAATAAGTGTCACGGAAGAGGCACGGAAGGGTTCTTCCCTAGGGACTGTGGCCCTGCCAGAGCTTAATTTGGTCTTTTGGGCTCCAGATCTGGCCAAGAGTACATTTCTACTGCTGAATGCCACCTAGTTCCTGGCACTGTGCCACTGCAGCCTGAGGGATCTAATACAGAAAGATCAAGCTGCCAAAACAAAATTCATACACCGTTTGTTCATTGTCCCTTTGTTTCTCTTTTCATTTAATTATTTGTTTATCCTGTGTTTGTCTAAGAGGGGAGAGTAGAGATGAGAGGGTGCTAGAGGGAAATGTTTCTTTGGGGGACAAAGTTAAGCCTTCATCACACCTTTTTTTAAATGTTATGAATCTTTTTCAGTTCCTGGTGTCTGCAATAAGCAGCCTCCTACTTTTCAAAGAGTTGCTGACTTTTTGAGACTAACGTATGGGCCCCAAATAAAGAACACGTGCTAAATAAATTATAATATACCTTCCAGGGCTTGGATCCTCTGATTCTTTTTTATCTTACATATGCAGAGAGAATGACATTTCTAAGAAAGGAATGAAAATGAACAAACAAACAAACAAACATAAAACTACTCTTCTCTCCACCTCCGCCATCTTAACCAACTCTAAAAACCAAATCTCCTCCACCTGACTCTATTACTAAAAGAGTCAGCTTTGATACAAGCACTTTAAATTGTGAATTTAATAATGCCAGACACAAATTGGGCACGATTGTCCCCCGAAAAGGTCGAGAGGAAGCCCGGATTGCACCTATGTGCCAGCATGGAGCCATGCCACGAGGGACGGGCATGGGCACCCACTCTGCGGCAGAGCTGCCCCCTCCGTAATCACAGTGGCTTCCACTCAGACTGAAGTGCCTCTTGTTAGGCATTCAGAAGCCATGAAAGCCTAATTAAGGGGCTGCTGCCTTTTCAGAGACAGTCACACAGACGTTGCGTGCTGCCGTTTGAGACCAAGTGGAGACCACTCGTCTGGAGGGGAGCACGTGGAGGACATTCTAAATCCCTGATCGGACCCTCTCCTCTGCTTCTGTGGAGCTTTTAGAGATGAGCCAGCCATGAGCTGGGAAAGCACGAGAGGCCTGTGGAGGTGTGTCGGGGAGGTGGGGCTGGGAGGGAGGCGTCCTGAGCTCAGGGCCAGCACCCAGCACCCATTGCCTGAGGAGCCTGCAGGCACACTTGCTCCAAGGAGCAAGTCTGAGGGAAAACAGACGAGAAGAACTGCCCCCTCAGCCTGATTGATTCTTCAACTACAACAGGAAAATTGAAGCAGAGATGTCGAAGCAGCTCTGGCTCGTGAAAGGCTTCAGGGAGGGCTCTGGGGATGAGAGGAGACACCTGCTAATGAGAAGAGTGTTAAGACCACTGCAGGCCTGGATTTTTATTATTAAAAGAACCAAGCCTGGAATGACAGTTTCCAAAACCGGAGGGGAAGATCGAAACGGTCAAGGTTTCTCTAAGACGGAGTTTCTTGCTGAGACAAACTGTCAAATTTTTCATGATATCCATGTCAAGGCCTGCATTTATTACCTCTCCCGTGACTATACAGCCCCTGTAATGTTCTTGCAGTGGTTTGCCTCTTAATTACCCACAGAATTTGCATTTAAACCGAGTTAGAGTGCGGCCTCTATTCCTTGGCTTCCTCAGAGTTGTTTCCATGGTAACAAAAAGAGTCTCCCAGGGGCCGGCCTGGAATGTCTGCTTCCGCCTGAAGCATCTCCCACCACTGTTGATCCATCTTCACTTCACTGAGGAAAGCGAATGGACTGCATCAAAGTGTCCACTGACCCCTGTCGTCTTTCTCTGGAAACTGCTATCAGCAGTCAAGGTTGCACCTCTTTGATGATCCAGGGTCAGGGTTGATTTCTCCCCTTGTAATGTCACTCAGACAGCTCCTTTCAGCTCCAAATATCCTGGTCTGAGAAGGCCTGAGATCAAGTCCCCATTCTCGACCAGGAGTACTCAACAGAACTGCCAAGCACAGGCACTTTCTTGCTTGGCCAGGATGAGTGGATAAAGACAGGGAAGCAGCTGGACATGTGCCTGGTGGAAAGGAACCCATGAGAAGGATTTTGAAAGGCAGGCTTAGCAAGGAAGCCATGAGCATAGAGTGCAAATTGCAGTGAAGTGGTAATCAGAGCTCATGGACCCCAGCCTGGGCTTGCAAGCTGGAACAGAGTTGGACCCCCCTCCAAAGGTAAACACAAGTAAAAGGAAGGTAGATTTGCATTAGGTGGTTTTCCTAGGTCCCAACTTCACCGGAAGACCATGTTTCTAAGGCCAATTTTTCTCAAAAGAAATGGATTAGAAACAAACACAGGAGCAAAATAATAATTCAGGAAAACAAAGGTTATTTGGCCCTGCATATACCTGGGGAATACACAAGGGAAGAAACACAGACCACGGATCCACCCCTTGGTTTGCTCAGCCTCAGCTCTCAGAAAAAGCCTGAAAAGAGAGACGAGGCTCCTGCTTCTAGGGACCCGAGCCCAGCCCGCTACTTAGCTCTGCTGACCATCTGTGGGGTTGGGCTGAGGAATGGTACATCCAGAGGCCAAGGTGTGATTCTCGAACCATCTCATCACGGAAGAAGCAACTCAGGCAGGGACAGGTAAAGAGATGCCCAAATCACGTGGCCAACAAGAAATGGCCAACAGCTGGGATTCTAGCTAGCTCTCTTTGATTAGACTGATAATCAACTTTCCAAGGCAACCGAATTTCAGAAGGTTAAAAATATGGATGGATGTCAGCCACTGTGTCTCGATATTCATTAAAGTTCTCCCGAAAATTCTCTTCCGTTGGACTAGAACACTTAATCGGGTTTGTCCTCAGGAGTGGCTGTAATTGAGTCAGTAATTACATTGCTTTTCACTGTACAATTTTGTTTTCTCCTATCATTTGATGCTACAGGAAATTTATTTCAAGTATTTCCTTTACAAATTCATGGGTGATTCAGCCGGAATGTCTGCAGCACATTGGGGATATTGCATGTCCCTTCTGCATAATTCCCTGGCAAATCTTCTGATGCATGGGCTGAGAGGGAATGGGATCCCTGTGCTTGTCAGAGCCCCTTTTCATCAAAGCCTCAGAGTGGACCACAGAATGAGATATACTTATCACCCAGGGCCTGCTCGTGTAGTAGATGTAGAGACAAAAATTCCTTAGTTGGCATTTAGATAAAGGCCTGCCTGGCAGGCATCACTTCAGGGGAGCTGTGGAGATGGGTGCCACAGGTAATGGAGCAGACACAGACTTGCATTTGCCCTTCTCAGTTCTTCTCTGTTAATATAACCACTTGAATACAAAGCTTTCACTAGGGTTTTTCTACCCCCTAAGCTTTAGGCTTCAGGGTTCTAATGCATCACTTGAACAGCTTCCATTTTGGTTGTGACTCTAATGGGTTTTGAAAATATATAATCTTGTTGAAGACTGAGAGACATAGCCACAGAGGCTAACAGCTTGCTGATTTTTTTCCTCACAAGTCACTTAACCTTCTGGTCTCTGTAGTTGCATAATCTGGGCCTCAGGATATAAGTGAACTTGGATGGTTCATGTTTGTATATAATGTGAGTGGACCACTTCTTATCCTGTGGTCTTTCTATGCTACAATCAACTCCATTGCATTGGTCAGGGTTCCCCAGAGAAGCAGAACCAATAGAAAGTATGTAAATATTATAAGATCTACTATAAGAATTGGCTCATCCAACCATGGGGATTAGCAAGTCCAAATTCCACAGTGTGGGCCACAGGTTGGGAACTCTCTTCCTACAATTTAGGAAGGTTTTGATGAATTCCCAAGGAGAAGCCTGCTAGTTGAAGTAGAGACAGAAATTCTTTCTGACTGCTGAAGTCATCAGTTCTGCCTTTAAGGTCTTCAACTGATTATCTGGGACTTCTCTCATTGCTGAAGGCAAACTCTTGTTGATTATAGATGTAATCAGGCATTAATCAACTGACTAATGATTTAAATCCAAGCAATACCCTCACAGTAACAATCAGCAAAGTGCTTGCTTGACCAAACAAATGGACACCATAACCTAGCCAAGTTGACACCTGAACTTGACCATCGCATCTATATTAGGATGTGCCGCTTTCTATAGCCCACACCTAACACCAATTTCTTTATTAATTATTCTTCTTTCTGTTGCAATTAAGAGAAATGATACTCCTAATGTCTTTAAAGAAAGATGGGAAAATATTATTGGCTCATGTAACCCAAACACCAAGAAAGAGCTGCCTTTTAGAATGGCTGGATCCACATGCTCACATGAGGTCATTTGGAACCAATGTCTCCACTCAGCTTCTCTGTGCATTGCCTTCATAGTCAGGCAGGCTCTTCATCTGAGGTGGCAAAATGGCAGCCACAGGTTCCAAGCTTATGGAATGTCTTAGTCCTGAAATAAATCAGACAAAACAGAAAGAAGGGAGTGGGGGTTGGCTCTCTTTCTCATTGAAAGTCTTGGATGTGCTCCTCACTGGATCAAGTTAAGTTCTATGACACACTTGATATAATCACCATGGCCAGTGGGATGAAGGATATCTATTGCCTTAGGCATGACCCATCTAATAATTTCTGCTGTGTAGACTGGGAACAATCTCGCCTGTGCTACATGGAACTGAAGAATAAGGGTGCTACACTAAGATGTGTCTACTCCAATTTAATGTCTTTATTTCACCATTGTGAGAAAAGAGTCTTATTTCCCTTATTCAAATAAGGCAACTGATATTAAATGTAGTAATATTATATTACACAGCTAAGAAATCGTGACTTGAACTCCAGGCTGATTCCAAAGTCCATGTTCTTGGATGCGAAGTCCTTTTGCTCAGTTTTCCTTACAGCACAGAGTGGACTCAGAAATCTTTGAAATTTGGTTCCTCAAAGTACAGTAACTTTAATGTTCTTAATCTGGCATAATGATGATGAAAATGATTCCTACCACTTGTATGATGCTGTACACATTTCCAAACATGTTCACATCACTTATCTTCTCACTTGGTGAATTAAGCAAGGCATGTATTTATGTTCCCCTTTCTTTGATGCTAAGAGAAATGAAAACAATTTCCCTGGTCACTATAGTGAGTGGGAGAGCCAGGATTAAAGTGAATATCCTTTCCTAAATTTCCAAGTCTTTTCAACCAACTCTAATCCTTTGTTATCTTCTTTTTGCAAGCAAAGAAACCCTGAGAAGAGGGACGAAACCCTATGTATCTGTAGGGAAGAATTTTTCATTGGCCCTGATGGAAAAAGCCATGAGAAATTGTCTAAAAGTAAGTAGATGAACACCTATAAAGTTTTGAACATCACTGTACTCGCATCTTTATCACAGAAGGGACTCCAGCTCCCACCAGATAACTCTGCTGGCCCTAGGTTGTTTATTTTTTATCTGAAGTTTTTCTACAAGGCCAGAGGGGAGAGAGCTCTGAGCTTCCCCCTTATCCAAGGGACACCTGCCTTGTTGCAGGTCCCCCTTGGTCCACACTTTAGGGGGAGGGTATGCCAACCTAAAGGGGCTGATCCTATGACAGTGAATGGCTAGTGGGCTTGGTCACTGATGCCAACTGTGCCAGGTACCACAGCTGGGGCCCTGAGAGTTCTGCCCAGGGTGCAAGCAATCCGGGGATGCGCTGTCTGCAGAAAATGTAAAAACAATACCAGAAACGTGTAAAAGGTGGTCTGTCTTTGATTGCCACCATGCACTGGCAATTCTAAACCCAATGCCAGTGACAAAACCCTCCTCCCATAGCGACTGATCGCTACTGCCACCACCCGCCCTTTATGTGCCTCTGCAGGTGGGTCAAGATGGATAGGGAGGCCAGATGCAGTCCATTGAAATTCCCAAGATACGGTATTTACTGAAGTCACAACCAGCCCTCTTCCCACCTGCTGACCCCCTCCCCCAGATTGCCCAGGGTAGGAGGTTCTGAAGGAGCACACTCAGCAGGGAGAGCTCTACTGATCCACAATGGAAAACTGTCTGTGCTCCCTTTGGGAAGTTGCCTCTCCTGAGCAACTCAGCCAAAAAGAGCTTGGCATTGGGCTCCCAAGGCAGCGTGCAGTTATGGCCACTGCAGCATGGACAGAGAGAGAGAGAGCAAAGCTGAGATTGAGAGAGGGACTCCGAGTTGAGTGGGCCTGCAAGATGGGGTGAGTCAGTGAGAGGCAGTGAGCGGGTGTACTTGCATAGCTAAGTCATTGAGGGAGTGGGAGAGAAAGGGAAAGGGAGGGAGAGGAAGGGAAAGAGGCAGGGAGGGGAAGCAAGAGAGAGAGAGGGAAAAAGAGGGAGAGATAGAGAGGGAAGGAGGTAGGGAGGAAGGGGGAGGAAGAGAGGGAGGGAAGGAAGCAGAGGGGAGAGAGGGAAAAACACAGAGAAGGAGGGAGAGGGAGAGGGAAAGAAAAGGAGGACCAGAGAGGAGAAAAAGACAGGGACTGAGGGAGGAAGAGATGGAGAGAGGGAGGAGAGGAGAGAGAGGGTGGAGGTGTGAGGAGCCAGCTGTACTTTGGTCTGATTAGCACCTCTTGGAAGAAGTGCTGCTTCCCTTTGTCTCTCTGCCCGTGGGCTTCTAGCACCCAGACCTACCTTGGGTCAGGTCTTTGGGATTCCTTATCCTATTCAGATTTAGGGAGGCACTAAATGTTGAGAGAAGAAACAAGGAATGAAGTGTGTGGGGCTGCAGAGAAAGGCTCTGGCTGTTTCCACCTTGGCATTCATTCCTGGGCTTTCTCTGTCCTCTTGCCCCCTTTATTTCTTGTGAATTGGCCACTGCCCTGCCTCCCCCCATCCAACCCATACCCAGGGCTTGAGCAGAGCATCCTCAAAGGACCCAGAAGTTGTGTCTGCACCCTGAGCACTTTCAGCGCCGGACAGGGAGCTGCGGAGGGGAGATGTGTGAGCAGGCATGTGGACGGAGGCTCTCTGAGCCCCAGGCTTCTGCCTCTGACCTTGGGACATCATTGTCCTTAGCTTTGGGGGCCACTTCTACATGGCATTTTTAGTGAAACATTCGCTGGGCAGCTTTGACCTCCAGATCAGAGTGTGTTTCCTGAAATACCCATCTCCGTGGAAGATCACATCTGTCACGGCCCCTGTCCCGGGGTGGGTCTGAGAGGAGTCCCTAGGTTCTCTGTGGCTGCAGAGAAGGGGCATTTTCAAGGCAACATCTGACAACCACTCAGACCTCTCGGTAGACAATTCTGCCTTTTCTTTTCTTCTGTGAGCTCCCGTGTGGGAACTGGTGTGTGAAGCTTAGGTTGATGGTTCTGTGTTCGTGGGCAGCCTCCTGAGCCACCATGACACCTGTGCAGGTGCCTCCTGGGAAATGCCTCGCCCTGCCTCTGGGATTGTGCTGGATTTTTCTATGGAACATCTGCCTGTGTCTGTCAACCTTGAGGATTTATTAGGGAATCCTGGTGTCCCTGGAGCAAGGGGAGGGAAGTTGCCTGGCACTAGAGCTGCCCAGCTCAGGGAAGAAGGGCTCCTGGGGAAATCCTAAAAACAGCTCAGCCGCTCCAGGAGGAGGCCCACAGCGTCTGCAGGCCAAGCACTGAGTGCCCCGGGTGCAGGAGTGAGGGGTGCTGTGTGGAGAGAATTTGAAAGGAACACTAAAACAGACCGAAAATCAATCTCCTTTAATTTTTCCCAGGCTCCAGCAATTCTAAACAACTTCAGTAATAAAAAGTTCTTTCCCCCAACAAAACTCATTTTGTGATCTAAACAAATACTCTGGCTATTTTTGAGATTTTTAAATCTGCCTTTGAATAAACATTATATTTAACATTGAAATTAATTTAGAGAAATGCCAGTTATTCATTTGGCCCCAGTACATGTAGACTCAGCTACACAGAATCATTTGGAAAGCAAGCTCTTAAAAGCTAGGAAACATTCGAGTTTACTTCTGGCACAGCTCATGTCTCCAATTCCTGTGGTCTTCCACCCTTCCTGTGTTTAAACAGTAGATTAGACACGATAGGAAAACACGGTAATTGCAGCGGCATGCAAACAGAACTTGAGATATTCGATTTTGTCATTTTACGTGAACCCTTGGAGTGTGTGTTTAAAACTTAAAACAGTGAAAAGCTATTTTATACTTATTTCCCCAAATTCACAGTTAAGTAAAATTCAGGACAAGCAGAGTTTTGCAGTCTATGATTTTATTTCTGACCATTATTGTTATCATGATCAATATTGAAAGTGATTATGTTATAAAGAGGAGGGAAATGTTTTAAAAAATGATCCATTCCAAGTATCCAATTCACAGCATAATGATGTTTAGCTCCAGGGAAGCTGTTGATATTGGGGATTTAGAATGAAAAGTGAGGGGAGAACATGCCGGTGGGTAGAGGTCAAAATGTAGGCAGCTTGTCACCAGAATCCAGGCAGGAAATCTGGGTTCTGTCCAAGGGTTCACACAGAATAACAAAATTGAATGTCTCGAGTTCTGTCTCTACATTACGGTGTTATCCTGTCAATGTCTAATCTACAGTTTAAGTGCTGGAGGATGAAGGACCCCAGGAGTGAGAGACTACAACTATGCCAGAGTAAGCACTAATGATGCTGAAATTTTAAGAACTCACTCTCCAAAGGACCCTCTTTCCTGCACCCCATGGAAGGGGTCGGGGCTGAGAATCAGGTGATGGACTGGATCTTGGCACAGGGAACAACGCAGAAATCCACTTCTGTGACACCAGGCCTATGGAACCGCAGCCTCAAAAGAGGGGTTCCACTCTCCACACGGAGTCATCCCCAAGGAGCCGTCTCCATTCCATGGAAGGCAGAGCCCAGGATCCATATGGAGAGTCAGAGCAGCCTCTAGGTTACAGCCAGGACAATTTAGGGGCTATGCACTCCCTTTCTTTCCCTAAAGTTGTCAAGTTCCCCATCCCTGGTGGTGGTGGGTTTGTATAATTTTGACAGAGAGAGTCTGTCACCTGGAGTGGAATTGCAAACTCAGGAGAGAAAACTGTGCTGAACATCTAGGCAAATGCCAAACCCATCGAGTCAAAGCAAGCCACCAGATCTGACGGGCCAGAGCTGATATTGGAAACAGGATGGTGCAGATATTGGAGAGAGAGTGGAGAGTTGGACAGTGGAGTCTGAGGGAGATGAGGGTGAGCTTGTGTGATACTGGGAAGGTGTGTCACGATTTGATGGCTGACTTTTATGTGCAAATGCTCGTGTGGTCTATGAGAAAGCCAGACTCCTCCACGCGTCCAGGAAAAAGTGAGGTCCTAAAGATGTACACGAAGGACAGGGAGGGCACAGCAAAGGACCTCAGGTGAGCTTCATCTGGGGGTGGCTTTGAGACTTACCTTAAAGAGGAGCCAAATTTTAATTTGGGCAAGGAGAAGTTATGCATATAACTAGCGTTCCAGGAAACGCTAGCAAAAAAGTCAGATGTCACATGCACTAACCTATGCTAGCTTTCAGAGAACTTCAAACACTTCTGCTCAGATTCAAGTGAGGGTAAGTGTCCATAGATGAAACGAAACTCAAAGCTGGGGCTGGGCCACGAGAGGCATTCCACGCTTGGTGCTGAAAGGGAGGAATGTGGGAGGTCAGCCTTGGAACTCTGTGTTCTAGGTCAGACCTCAGAGAGGGCCACTCATGGCCCCTCCACCTGACTGCCCTGGGAATTGGGGCAGGACCGCTCCACAGGTGCACAGATAAGAGACTCAGCAGGGGAAGACAAGGCAGGGACAGGCAGGCTGCCATAATCGCCTCCGTGGGGTGTAGTCTGTGAAACCAGACAGCAGCTTGTTAAAATGCAGGTGGAATTAAGCTCAAGGCGCCATCTCCTTTATGTCCTCTGACCAGGGTTAACTTTCTTCAATTACTGCAAAAGATAAGAAAAAGCCCAAATGAGAGAGAAGCAGGAGGAGGCCAGTGACTCTTTACCTTACTAAGAAGGAAACGTGAGGGGAAGGAGTCGGGCCTCAGGGAAGTGGATTCATTCCTGGGTGAATTAAAATCAACAAATTGGCCAAATTCAAGGGTGTGCTCATTAAGTCTGCTTGAGACCAGAATTCTCAGGGACCAGAACATTTACCAAGGACCTGCAGAGATCGCCTAGCTCACCTTCGCATCCTGAAAGCTTTCAAGAAAAACTCATGCCTCTAAAAAAGAGCATTTTCTTTTTATTCAAGAAATACTTGTTGTAGAATCTTTAGAAAATAGGAAAAAACTTAAACTGTCCGTATACCTCGCTTGGCAATAAGCAGTGTAAAGATTTTGGTTTCCATCTCTCCAACCCTTCTATGCACGCACACACTCCACACTTCCTGGTTTGCCAATGTAGTGGGATGACACTTTTAGAAACCTGAATCTTGGCTGGCATGAATAATCTATTCATTCTTCCATAAAGCACTTACCGATGCCTCCTTTCGGCCTGGGACAGCCGCGGTGACCAGCAGGCCCTGTGCCCTCCTGGAGCTGCAGCCAGTACAGAGAGAATCAGAGATCACAACCAAGAGATCTGATGGGAAGAAGGAGCTGGAACAGGGCCAGGCAGGGTTGTGGGGGCTTCTTGAGCCCGGTGTCATGAAAACCTTAAAGGTTGAGAAGGAGAAGCCAGGAGAAGAGTGTTCCTGCAGCCCTGCAGGCCGTGGTGTGGACTGAGATGCAGGAAGGAGGGTAGTGTGGCTGGACAGAGAGAAGGAGGAAGTTAGAGACACAATTGGAAGTTGGAGGAGGAGGCCAGGGCCTTGCAAGCCAGAGCAAGATGGTGATTTAAATAATGCAGGAACCCACTAACGGATTCTAAGCAGGAGAGTCAGTTACACAATCATAATTTTAAAAAGATCACCCTGACTGACATGGAGAGAATATATCATAAGAGGACAAATCAGAAGCAAAGAGACTAATTATGACAATACTGCAGTTGTCCAGGCAACACACGAGGGTGGCCTAACTAGGTTGAAAGCTAGAGAGATGGTAAAAAATGTATACTTACGAGATATGCTTTGGATGTAGGCCAATTATCCATGCCAACGGGTTAGCTGTGCCTTCAAAGCTTCTAGGAAAGTTGGTGATATTATTTGCTGGAGGAAGACTAACTTTGAGTTGACTCCTTTTGGAGGAAGGTGGGAATTGGGAAATGAAGAGCTGTGTTTTGGCAGGTGTTATTTGCGATGCTATGAAACATCCATCTGGAGGTCTTTAAGAATTGGTCTTCGCACTGGAGTTCAGAGATGAGCCCTAGGCTGAGGGTACAATCGGGGGCGTTTACCATGGCACTGGCCTTGGCACTGGATTTGAAGGGCAGGACTCAGAGGGGAACCCTGGCAGGATTCTGCAATTGAGAAGAGAAGGAAAAGCCAATGAAACAGGCACAGGAAAAGGTGAGGCCAGCGGCGGCAGGCCCAGTGTGAGCACACAGTTTCACGGAGACAGGAGAGGGCAGCGTTTTACCTTTCAAGTACTTAATTATTCTAGGCACCAACTTTTATTTTAGTCTCTCCAGTGTTTTGCTGAATGGCTGAACCATTAATTATTGAAATACTGCTCCCCACTCCCCTGGGTAGAAGGATATTTGGGATGTTTACAACTTTTTGCTCTGCTAATTAAGGTGGAGGTAAACCTTATGGCAGTAAATCAGTAAATGTTTGGGTA
This sequence comes from Tolypeutes matacus, assembly GCA_026826555.1. Classification (NCBI taxonomy): domain Eukaryota; kingdom Metazoa; phylum Chordata; class Mammalia; order Cingulata; family Chlamyphoridae; genus Tolypeutes; species Tolypeutes matacus. The sequence goes on along the minus strand of JAKSZT010054382.1, from coordinate 3,756,176 downwards.
CATACATGATACATTTTTGAAATGGGTTTCTAGAACCAAAATTGCAGAGTAGATATCAATATTAACAAAGACTTTACCACCTAATATATGATATTTAAAAAATACTGTTTCTAACATCACTGAGGAAATTCAATGACATAATTTCCATTGGTTAACCTGCTCATAGTCTAACAATCTAGGAAAGCCAAGTTGGAAAAAAAAAAAAAAAAAAAGCCTTTCTTTAATGCCCCTTGTTTCACAGATCTCGTGAGATAAATTTTTAGAACTTCCACCTTCTGAGTACAGCACTGAGATTCACGGCTTCTCTCTACCCTCCCACCCCCCCCAGCCTCCTCCCCTCCAAGTCAGCTATTTTGTTGTAAATTCCTACAGATGTGAACCAGTGTCTGTCTCCACATTACTTTACCTAATCTAAATTTCTCTAAATATTTATTTCAATTATTTCATTCTTATCCATTTTAGACTCTCTACTTTGTCCTTTCCCATAGTGGATACAATCACATTTCAGTATCTCTTTTTAAAGATGGACAGCTCCTTGCTTTTCGTCTTTATCAATTTCCTATTCTCACCTGCATTTATCAATGACTGTGATACTCACCAATTCCTTGATAGAGCGGAGCAAATGCATCTCAACAAGTTATGGAAGCAATACTCCAAAAATGTTCTTGGCTGGTGCATTTAATTATCAGTTTGAACATGGTGATTTTTCTCTCCTCTGACACAGCATCTGGGATCATTCAAGAGAGAAGCTGCTCTGTCAGCCCCAGGCTCTAAATAACTGGAATGAGCAGAGTTTCACTAATGACTGTGGATGGACAAGTAGAAAAAGTAAGTTAGAAACCGTTGTTATTTGAATCCCTAAACGTTGGTGTTGTTTGTTATTGCAGCAAGCCCTAGCTTATACTGACTGCCTCCTCTCCTACCACTTTGTTCTCTGGAGGTCCAGGCATGTCAACCCCAAATCTACCAACCTCTCCTCCTGGCCCTGGCCCTCTTGGCCTCTTTCCGATCCACAAACTGGGGAGCCTCGTGTAGTTTGTGGCTGGAGGCAGGGGCCCTGTTTTGCCCCGACTTCATTTTTTATTTTTTGAATCCCTGTGTCCTTTGAGGATTAGACCTTTGAAAGTTTAAAAGGCTGTTATAACCTTTCTCTCAGGCAAAAAATAGCTCATGACATAGCTTAAATGGAGAAAGCCAGGAAATAAAAGGTAGCACTGGCAAAAAGCAACACACTGCCTCATATATTAAAATGTAGCTCCAGACCAGGTGCAGCGTCTTGGCCCCCCTAGAACCACTCTAGTAAACTGTGCTTTTGTGTGATGTCATTTGATTACATTGAAGGGCACTTTCAGGAATATCCCCGTGAAACTTCTTATGGCGAGGGCTGTCAGAAAGCTGCTGAGGATGCTGTGTGATCACACAGGGTCCTCTTTATGAAGCCACCCAGAAGCAGTTCTGAACACGAAGGAGAGATGCAATTTTGAGCAACTGTTTTGTTTTTATATTATGGACATCATGAGCTATGCAAGTAATTAGGTGTGAATCCATCTATCCGTCTTCCCACCAATCATTAATCCATAAAGAAATCCTTAGCATACGTAGAGTAAAGCACAGCCTTTGGTGGGAGCAGATGTGGCATTCCTGTCCCGCAGAGTTGGAGCACGGGCTGGTCATCACAGCTGGAGCCAGCAGCCTTCACCATGTCCCTTCAGGGAGGAAGGGCTCTGTCGACTGTGACCTTGATCCTAAAGGGACTAATGAGTTTGTTTGCTAGAGCTGAGGCCCACGACTTGAGTGTCCCTTATTACAGCAATGGAGAGCCAAGGAATGAACAAATCAGGTGTTAGAAGATCCCAGGATGTCCTGCGATCACTGGATGCAGCAGGTGTCCAGCTGTGGTGGGAGTGACCGAGCCTCAGAACTTTCAGGGTCTCCTTCTTTAACTCCAGCAATGACTTTGCCAGGTGTTATGGCTTTGTGATAGTGTGTTGACGAGGCTGAATGGCATTCTGCAGAATTCCCTTGCCTGAATTTTCTGGTCAGAGCCACAAAGGAGGCTCTTGGGAGATTCGGGGGTAGAAAGGAAGCAAAGCCAACTTGTGGCTCTCACACCTGAGCAGTGGACTCACTTAGAGATCCAAGGCAGTCGCCTGCGACTGCTGCCCCTTCCCCTGGATCCTGCTTCCGCTTCCTGGGGCAGGTGCAGGTCTGGTTCTGCAGGACACATGTACGACCGTGATTCTGCTTCTAACTGGTACACAGGACACGCATCACACAGGATGAGGAGTCTGCACAGTTCAGCCACAACAAGAGCCACACTCCTCTAAGTCCATCTTGGACAGCTCCATCCCTACGATGTTGTTTCCTCCAGAGGTGCCTGTTTCTGACTCACGGCCTCACCTGCTAGTGAGTAGACTTCCAAATATCCATTCCTTCAGCAAATAGGTACTGAGCATCTGATATCTAATATATGTCAGCTATATATCGCATCCTGGGAATAGAGATGGATGAGGCTGTCTCCACACCTGGGGTGTAGTTTACAGAGAGCTGTTCAAACATAGTGGGAGGTAACACAGAGATAACACGGTTTCTCGATGGAGAACAGGAGCGGATGACTGGCACTGCCTAGAAAAGAGCTTGCTTCAGGCAGGACTTCACAGGGAGGTAAGAACACTGGGCCGTAAATGACAAGTGCACTGGGCATTTAATAGTTCTCAAAACAAAAGAAAAGCCAAGCAGTGCCCTGCTGGAGGTTGTACAGAAAGCTGTGCAGAGCCAGGGGAGAGAAGATGCAAAGCTCCTTTAGTCCCTGTGGATTTTAGATGCCATTGGGACAGCCAGATGAGTCCCCCAGGAGAATGTTAACTATTCAATGCAGGTCTTAGTGAGAGACCAGGCCAGAAGTGAAGATTTGGAAGCTTTCCACACAAAGCTGGGAATGGAGGTCAAGGGCAAGGATGTCGATCCAAGAACCTAGAATTTTCCTGAGCTTGAGCCCTTTGGAGATCACAGGGGATCTTTCATTGGTCAAGCCCCCCAGGCTCTAAGCCCTGCATCTGCAGTAGCATAGCAGGAAGTCCCGCCATATGCCTGGGGTCTGGCCTTGGCAACGTTCCTGCTCTCTACTGCCCTCCAGAGTCCAGTTGCATGTCCTGCGGACACTACCTCTACAGCGTGCTGCCCTGCCCTAAAGTCTCATTGCCGCTCCCCTGGTCTGAGAGGTGGCCTCCCTGCTTCCAAACTGGAGACCTTATAACTCACTCCCAGCAGCACAGCCTCAGTGATGCTTTCAAAATGCGAATCTGGGGAGCGGGTGTAGCTCAGTAGTTGAGTACCTGTGCTTCCCATGTAAGAGGTCCCTGGTTCAATCCTCGGTGCCTCATAAAATAAAATAAAATGTCAATCTGATCATTTCCCTCCCTTGTTTACACTCTTTTAGTGGCTTCCATTGCACTGACTATAAATCCAATTCTTTGCCTTGGCAGGGAAGGCCATGCATAGCCTGGCTCCCGGCTCCTTCTCAAAAGCCATTGTGTGCCCCTATCTCCCTGGAGCACAGGGTCTGCTCCCTGCCCCCTTCTCTCTCCCTGGAGCCAGCCAAGTCCCTCCCCACCTCGGGCCTTCACATTTGTTGATTGCCCTTCTCTTGGCTCTTCGAAGGCCGCTTTACCTCATCCTTTGAATCTCAGCATAAATATCAGCTCTGCAGGCAAGTCATTTCCTTACACCCCAATCCTAAGGACTCTCACCCCTATCCCCAGGCACTCCCTCCCAGTTGCCATGCTTATTTCTACAGAACTCATCACAACCACTCGTGATGCTCATGGAGCTCCTGGGCTGCTTACTCTTTGGTGTATTTATGAGGACAATGTCTTTCTTCCCTTAGTGTCTCCATAGCTTAGCTCACTGCTGGGGCCACAGGGAGCTGGTTGCTCGGAGATGGCTGTGGCTGCTTCTGTTGTTGAGTGTGCACGGCTGTGAGTGTATGATTAGGTTGTATGTGTGAGTGTGTGTAGGAGAAGGATGATTTGATTTGATAATTTACATGCCTATAAAGAGAGGTCGAGGTCCTAAGGAATAATATGTTCTTACCATTTGGGGTTCTACCATTTTCATTTAGTTTTACTTCATTTTCATTCCAAATTGGACACCCTCCCAATGCTTATTATTTAGAACAGCTACATAGCATTTCTTTATGTTGATTTATCATCCTTCCCATTTTGTTGTTAATTGGATTATTTGCCAATCTTTCTCTTTCAGTTTCCAATTGTATTGCTATGAGTACCCAAATTTTTATTTATTTTTATTCGGAGAATTTCTTTGGGATATAATCACAAAAGTGGAATTTCTGGGTCAAAACTGTGAAAACTTTTAAAGATCTTATTACGTATTTCTCACTAGAAAGAGTCAACAGATTTGCAATGTCAAAACAATGTGGCCAAAACAATGTGTATGCTTGCCCCCTGACTTTTCAACAACGACTATACACATATTTCTACTCAAACCTTGTTTTGCTAATTTAAGTATTTTGGGAATGCACCTCTCGTGATGGTTGTACAACTCCATAATTTGTATTATATTGTATTTAAATCATTGTATAATAATCATTGTATTCTATGTGATTAAAGTTGGTTAACATTATGGTATATAAATTATACCTCAAGAAAACTTTGTAAAAGTTGGGCAAAAATTGCTGGGGAACAGACTATTCACATGGTCTCAAAATTTCACCCCACAGATTACTTATGAATTACAAAATAGAAAATATATCTTTACAAAGGGCAGATATGGAGTCATCACGTTAACTAAATAAAAACATCAGTAATAGTGGGACAACCTGATATTAGATACATCCTCATGTGATGTCATTTGAAGGTAATAAAATAATCTGTGAAGTATTCTTACCTAAATTGTTTAATTTCAATTTAACTCAAGATTCTGTATCTAATGTCCAGATTATAGGAAATAGAAAGTTAAAAGGATAAGATAAAGTAAAGCTGTGGGCTACTCTGTAGTAAAAATGTCCTCAGCACTTCAAAATAGTCAATGTCATTTTAAAAATATAGGATTGTTCTTTAAAAAAAAAAAAAAAAAAAAGACTAACAACCCAAATACAGTGCATTTGTATTGATCGGATCTTAGAACGGAGTTTAAAAAATGTAGAAGGGCATTTTGAGGACAATTGAGAAATGTTACATTTGGACGGGAGAGAAGATGAGATTTTGGAATTGTAGTTAATAGATGTAGTCATTATATAGGAAACTTTCTTTATTCTTATGCTTAAGACATCTTTGGTGAAATATTGAGGGATAAAGTTTCATAATATATGCAAATTCTTTTCAAAATTTTCAGCCAAACAATTGGTGTGTGTGCCTGTGTGTTTGTATATGAAGATAAGGAATAAATACAGAAGTGCTAACAACTGGAGAATCTGGATGTAGTCTTAGTGTATGCTCTTTATACCTTTTTCCAGTTCTCTTGAAAATTATTCAAGTAAGATTTGGGGGAAAATAACATTTTTTCAAGAGTATGCAATCCAAAGGAAAGGAATAACATAAAAAATTAAAAACAAAATAAAAGACCTTGGTACCAAAATTTACAGTTTACAAAGTAGTTTTACTTTTATTTTATTTACTACATTTTAATATCATTGTCGTATATGTTGCATCTACATATCTTATGAACTTTGCAGCCAATTGTATAAAATCTGCTTTAAATTATTTTATGTACTGTAAAGAAATTAAGAAGAAATAATAATCTTTTGTATTTACCCACATTAACTGCTTTCCAGGGGTACTCATTTCCCTTCCTGGAGATCCCACGCTCCCACTGGCGTGCTTCTGTTTAGCCTGAAGAATTTCCTTTAGCATTTATTATCCTGTGGGTCCAGGGCAATGGATTTCCTTAGTTTCCTTTTATCTATAAATATATTTATTTCATGTTAGAAGTTGACTCACACCCCTGACTCTGTGGGTGTAAGCCCATTTGTCAATAGGACCTTTGAAGATGTTATGAGTTAAACTGTGCCCAAATTGAAGGAGGGTGGGCTTTAATCCAGTGTGGCTGGAGTTCCCATAAGCAAAGGATTTTAGACACAAGAGAGAAGCCAAGGGGAGCAGCCAGACCCTGGACGTCAGTGAAATCAGGACAGGGAGGGAGAAGCTGCCACCATATGCATCGTCATGTGATGTAAATAAAGCCAAGGACCAACAATGGCTGAACACACAGTCTGCGGGGAGAAAGCATCACCTTACTCACACTTCAAGTTTGGACTTCTCTCAACCTTAAAACGGTGAGTCAATGAATTCCCACTGCTTAAGCCTACCCACTGTATGGTATTTGTTTTAGCAGATGGGAAACAGACATTTCGTATTCACTCTGAAAAGACACGGAATTTTGGAATGAGTTTATTTTTCTCTTCACACTTCGAAAATGTTTCCACTGTCTTTTAAAATCTATGGTTTCTGATGAGAAAAGTGGTCATTCAAATCGTTATTCTTTTTATGCAATTTGTTGTTTTCTCTGGTTGCCTTTAAGATTTGCTCTTTCTTTGTGGATCGTCAGGTAACTATGATGTGCCCAGAAATGCGTGTGTGTGAATTTTTAAATCCTACCTGGGTTTCACGGAGCTTGAATTTGTAAATTTATGCTGTCATATTTTGGCTACCACACAGAAGTAGGTGGAGCATCCCATGCCCCCCAAAATTGGTTCTAAAGTCAAGCTATGATATGCCACCCACACCAAGAGGGTATGAAAAGATTTATTACTCACAAAATGAGGTTTTCTGGGGGAGCAGGGAAGGCTTCTTCCCAAGTAGGTTCAAAATAGCTCTAGGAAGCAGGGAACCTGCTGGAGGTGTTTGGAGTTAGGCTGGGAGGAAGGGTTCCCGTGCAATCCAGGGTTTGCGTGGTTTGATCTTCCCGCTGGACTAAAGGAAAGTATGTCTGGGCTTTCGCTTCTGCTTGTCCAGGTGTGGGCAGAAAGGATAAAACAGGGTTGGGGCCTAAAAGCTGTCAGTAAACATAAAAATGAAGTCGGACTCCTTATTACATGTCACCAAAGCTGAAAATGTTTGATAAGTTATGTATTTGTACTGTTTTCTCTGTCCCAGGAGCTCTCTCTCTTTCTCTCTCACTCTCAATTGTGATTTTTTTTCTCTCTGGTCTATACATTGATAGTTTCTACTGATCTATCTTAAAGTTCACTAACTTTTTCTTTTGCCATCTCTGTTCCGATGATAAGCCCATGCAATGTTTTAAATATACGCTATTACATTTTTTGGTTTTAGAATTTCTACTTGGTTCTTTTTTATAGTTTCTATTTCTCTAGTTAGATTTCCTAACTCATTATTTAGAGGTACATATTTTAGTTAAGAGGGCATAGATATTACAGCTGATTTAAGGTGTTTGCTAATTCCAACATTGACATCACCTTGGCACTGGTTTCAGTTGATTGTTTTTTCTCTTCAGTCCGCTTCACAACATATGGCACTTTACATGCTGTACACATATATTTATTGTGAATGTAATAATGTGGAAACTCTGGATTCTGTATTTTCTATTAAAAAGTGTTTACTTAGTTGGACTTGAATTGAAAACTCCATCTCTTTTTTGGAAGTTCCAAAATAAATTCATTTTTGTTTGTTTTGTTTTTTAATCATTGATTGCATGGCTTTGGTCCTGCACCTGCATGGGTGAAGAGTCGGTCAGCTATTTGGGCAACTGCTCATTTCTGACATTCTTTTTCAAACTGCCCCTTTCTCTGTTTTCTTTTATAGGTTGTCCCACTCAGGTATTAGTAGCTGGGGGCTTCAAACTCTGTTGCCAGGTTTTTCAGAACAAAAAACTGTGATTTTTCTATCAGGTTTAGCTGCCCCTCAAAACTCTGGCCTTCTTTCAGGCTAAAAGCTCTAAAACAATGGAAAACTCACATTGCATTATTGTCTTCAATGTTTTAACTCTCTTTCAGATTCTGGGTGGTTTTTTTTCCCACTACCTAGAGCTTCCTGTAATTTTATTTTTGTACCTTGTCCATTACACTTATTTGTTATCACCAGGGTGGTTGGATTAAGCAGGAATTTACCTAATCTTACCAGAATGAGGAAAATAACTGGTGCTTATTTTATTATTAAATTGTTAATCTTTGAAAAATGATTTGTAGGAGTTCTTTATATATTTTGAGTCTTGGTTTATGTCTAAGTCTATGTCATCTATATATCTATATTTGTATTGGGTATATGTTTTGCAAATGTTTTCTTACACTCTGAGGCTTCCCTTTTCCATCTCTTCTCTCTGTCTTTTAGGTTCATGCTTTTTTATACTCTCTTCAAAACATCTTTGCCTAGGCCAACTGAATAAATATGATAATATTTTCCTATTTATTCAGTTTTTATAAATATTTATGACAGTTTTTTTGAGGTTTAATGGATATGCATTAAAGCAAACCTATTTAAAGATCGAAATTTGAGGGTTTGAAATATGTACACACCTGTGAAATCATTATCACGATTAAAAAAAATTAACGTGTGAATCACCCCCAAAAGTTTCTTCATGCTCCTTCGTAAACTTCTCTCCTGCTCCTACCAGATTCATCTACCTCCTTAAGCTTTCTCTGTTTATTTCTGCCACTGATCTGCTTTATGTCACTATATATTATTTCATATTTTCTACAGTCTTATATAAATAGAATAATAGAGCATGTACTCTTTTTTGGTCTGGCTTCTTTCTCTCAACATAATTATTTTAAAATTCATCCATATTATTGCTTGTTTCAATAATTACTTATTTATTATTTCTTAGTAATATTCCATTGTATGGATGCTGTTATTTGTTTATCTGTTCACCTGTTAATGGACATTTGAGTTATTTCCTTTTTTTTGTTTGTTTATTTACTTATTCACCTTTTAATGGACATTTGACTTATTTCCTTTTTTTTTTTTTTTGGCTATTACAAATAAAACAACTATGAACATTTGCTTCAAAAGACATGTGCTTTCCTTTATCTTGAGTAAATACTCAGCATGGGAATTACTGGATCATGTGGAGAGGTAGACTTAACTGTTTAAGAAACAGCCAAACTTTATTCTGCTAATTTTGGGCTTTATTTCCTCTTTTTTCTCTAGTTTCCTAAAGTGGAAATTGAAGCAATTTGGTTTAAAACTTCTCTTCTAATGTAAGTGTTTAGTGTTGTGAATTTCCATATAAGCAATGCTTGGGCAGTATCACATGACTTTTGATGTGTTGTGTTTTTATTTTCATTAAGTTCAAAATGGCTTCTAATATCCCTTTTGACATATTTACTGTTTAGAAGTGAGTTAATTAATTTCCAAATATTTGGAGGTTTCCCAGAGAGCCTTTTGCTACTGATTTCAATTTTTTAAAAATTCAATAAACATAAGGATTTATTTTAAATCAGTTTGGTACATGATACAGATTGGTTTTGTAGTTTTGAGTGAACTGAAATAGAAATTTCTAAATATAGCAGTGCAACAAACATCCATAAGATAAAATAAGATATCTGATAGGACTACATCTGCATGAACAAATGAGATGAAAAATCTGAAAAGGTTTCTACATATCTTCTCGATTAAATTTAAAAAACCCAAATTATTAATGGCTCAAGATATTAAACTGCTAATGAAAGGGGGTGGTGGGTATGGGTCCAAAAAGGCCGAGTTCTGTTGCAAGAGCTCCTCTGTGGATTTGCAAAATCTAACTTTCTTATGATGATTTTGTTGTCAGAATAGTGCTCAAAATTACAGAAGATGAGAGGTGTCAAATCAAGCTACATTTTCACAAAATTTGTAATTTGTATTGACATTAATGTATGGCAAGGTATTCATTATCCAGGTAAATGATAATTATGCCATTGTATCTCATTTTTGCCACTTTGGGATGGATGGAAATTCTGTACACTTCCAAATGCATTTCATAGCTTATAGCACTCACAGACATTATCATAAAACTGACAGTCACGCCACCACGGTAATTTTGCAAGGTACCTAGAATATTTCTACCAATGGAAACACAATAGTGTGAGGTAAACTAACCTACCTTTTCCAAAAAACCTTTGAAGCCAGAGATTTAAAACTATTAAGGCACTTGAAAATATTAGATGTATGTACAAATGCACAAGTAAAACAAACTTTAGCTGTAACAAGAAGAAAGAGAAAAACAGTAAATCTTCATTATAAGACCTATAATTATCTAAATAAATGCAACGAGTTTTCAGTTTATGGAATGGACCAAAGCCATTTGTCTTTCCCACTCTAAAATATTGAAAACCAAGTGCTAAACAGAGCTACTACGGGCCAAAGAAACGAAAATGAAAAAAACTTTAATGGTGATCTAGGAAAACAAAAGGCACATTTGAAACTAACTTAAGCCTCTGAACTAATCCAATATGTCATAGGCAGGGGGAAAGTAACCCTTTTAAAATTTGTTCTGAATTGAAAAACTAGTGCTTCATAAGAAAACTATAGATGTAAGTGTATGCATGCTCACTATATTATGGGAATTGAAACCGACAAGAAGAAAGGAGAGAAGGATAAAGTAAGCAAGCTCAACCTATTCATATAGGGTGGTCATAAAACAACAGTATTAAAGACGTACAGTAATCTAATAAACCAAAAATCCTTAGATTTTCTAAAGTTACATTGGTCATATTTGTTGCTTAAAAAGTTAAAAAATGATTATACTCTTAAAGAGTTAGTAAATGATTCTAAAAATGTTTATCCCTCTTGCCTCATGAAAGTAACTTTTCAAGAAAGCTTGGTGTAAATTCTTTCAAGGTACAGTGTTAGGATACTTTTATTGAAGTACATAGGAAACTATAATTAAACCAATTATGTCTCTAATTATACTTTAACAGCCATAAGAAAAATGGTGGGAGGCTTAATACATGAATGCCTTCAACTTTGTATAACATCTTTTAGGTTAAGGTACACAGCTCTGAAGTGGACTCGTTTTCAATTAAATAGTAACAGTGAAGTATGTCAAAGCAGTTTACTACTGTTCACATCAACATGTACATCCTCAGGACCACATTTACCTTTCTTAATATGAAAGAACAAATCACAAACAGTTAAAGTTACAGCCTACCTACCTTTCAGTCTGTCTTTTAAGGCACTGTTCTTTATTTTCTCAATGATATAAGGTGCTTTCCAAGTAGCAACAATAACCTGCTTTACATTAATGTTGTGTGTCCCTTCATTTCTTTAAATCTGGAAAGTAATTCCCTGTGTGGCATCTTATTTCCAATGTAGAAAAAATAACTTATCAAGCACAAAAATTTACTCTAAGGATACAGTTTACTGCTATTTATAAATTTATTCCACTTTTTAAATGATAGCCCCAAATCCACCTGATAGATGTCATTTGGCACAGTCTTCTCAATTCTAGTCACTAAACTATATCCTGAGTTAGGATGAAAGTAATGCAGAGCTCAAGTTTTAAAATGACAAAATTTAAACTGCCAAAAGAGTCACAAGGTTGTCTGCACTTATAAAAGGTTACCTTTGGCATGTCAAGAAGAGAGAACATAATCCAGCGCCATTTAAAATGAAAGAAGGCAGCTGTATTAGTCCTTCAAAGGGGTGCTGATGCAAAATCCCAGAAATAAGTAGGTTTTTATAAAGGGTATTTATCTGGGGTAGAAGCTTACAGTTACCAGGTCATAAAGTGTAAGTTACTTTCCTCACCAAAGTCTATTGCCACGTGTTGGAGCAAGATGGCTGCTGATGTCTGCAAGGGTTCAGGCTTCCTGGGTTCTTCTCTTTCCGGGGCTTGCTTCTCTCCAGGTTCACCTGCGCTGCTGTCTCCACAAGGCCAGCTGACTATCAGGCGACCCGCTCTGTCTCTCTCCCCAGGGCTCGATTCTCTCCAGGCTCATCTGCTCTGCTCCTCTGTGTGTTACTTCCCGGGCTCCAGCTCAAAACTCCAGCATCAAAAACTCCAACTCTGTCCTTTGCTATGCCTTTAATCTGTGAGTCCCCACCCACCAAGGGGCGGGGACTCAATGCCCTACCAACGTGGCCCAATCAAAGCCCTAATCATAATTTATTCAAGTAACAGTGATACCTCAGACAGATCAGTTTACAAACATAATCCAATATCTATTTTTGGAATTCATAAACAATATTAAACTGCTACAGCAGCCATAGGATTCATGCAGAATATTTTAAATATTCCCATTGAGCAAAACTATTTAACTGAGTTTTCAAGGAGTGTGCTCCAAAATATCCTTTATGCATCCTTTGGAAATTTTTCTGGAATAGCATCTTCCATGAGGGAAATCTTGAAAAATAGTGTTTTGTTTTCGGTGAATTATACAAATGAACTGCCAGTCTGTGTTACTTGATGGTGTTTTACAGAGTGTGGTAATTTCGTTCTTTAGATTTGTGAAATTTATAGAGAAAGAAAATTATGAACTGTATACCCAAGACAAGGGCAATTCCTCCAACGAAACTGGCTGCACCAAAGGTGACTTCTGTGCAGGTTGTGAGGTTAGAGGTGCAGTGGTATTTGTTGTACCTGATGTAGGGGCTGTGGGGGCAGCTGTAGCAGAGGCAGGCAGAGTTGTAATTTTAACTACAGAGTTGGCTGGTGGCGGAATGGTAGTCGGAGTCTCTCGGAGCAGATGTGGCTTGGTGTTTGAGCGCCTGCTTGCCACATATGAAGTCCTGGGTCCAATCCCTGGTACCTCCAGAACACAATCCTTTGCCGTTCACCACATGGCGATCACTAACGGTATGATTAAAGTCAAAGATTTCAATACCCATCTCTCAATAAGTGATAGAACACTCAGAAAGTCAGCCAGGATAGAGAAGATTTGGACAGCCAAGCTCTGGCCTGACTGGCACTTACAGGACATCCCATCCCTCAATAGCCACATACACATTCTTTACAGGTAGGCATGGCACATTTCCCAAAGCTCTTGTGAATAGTAGCTCTTGTCCTCTTTATAGTCTATCTAGAAGCAAGTAGCATTAGCAATGCTGGAATTAACACAGGATAAGCAGTTATTGTAGCTTCCACAGGTTCTCTAGTGCAGAAAAGGGCTTTTCTCCCCCTCACATTACCACGTGAGACGCAGCTGGGCTTTTCTGGCTCCTGTGATGGGAAGGCCCCACGGCGGCCTGCCTGGATCAACCCATGTGACATGGTGTACGGCGTCCACCTGCACGTCCAGAGAGGCCTTGATTTCAATTCGACTTCCAGTGTGGACAGAGAGCATACTTGCAGGACTGGCATCATTTTAAATTTATCAAGACTAGCTTTGCAGCTCAGAACCCGGTCTGCTTTGAGAAATTTACTACCTTGTAATTTGTTTTCTATGTGTCCTACTTATTTTTGTTTTCCTTTTCCTCTTTCTCTTCCACTTTTGGATAAATTGAATATTGTATGGTGATTAAATTTTTCTCCATTGTTGGATTGCTAGTTACATTTTTTGGTTATTTTACTGGTTGCTCTAGAGTTTACAATACACATCATTCCCTTAACCACAGTCTTATCTTCAAGTGAAGATTTCATTTATAGTTTAAGAACTCATTAAGAGCATACTTCCATTTCTCCACACTCAACTTTTTTCCTATTTTATCATTTATTTTACATCTACATATCGTATAAAACTCATAACATGTTGTTACTAAATTTGTTGAACAGTGAGTTTTCATATAAAGAGATTTAAATAATAAGAAAAAGGTTTTTATGTATTTACCCATGTAGTAACCTTTATTGGCTTTCTTGAGTCCTTTAAACAGTTCCTTATTTTTCATCTGGTATACTTTTCCATTTGACTAAAGGACTTCCTTTAACCTTTTTTTTTTTTTTTTTTTTTTTTTTTTTTTTAATAGCAAAGGCTATAATAAAGAAACTAGGCAACAATGAAGATGTATGTGTTTACATCTTGTACTTGGTTAGGTAAAACATTATTGGATTAAAGAATAAATGCTGAGTGTGTGATAAAACAGTTTTTTTAAATTAATAAATGTTTTCACAAAATGTATTATTTGGAAATTAATGAAATTAATTTTTTAAGAATTTTTTGTGAAAAAAACTTTTACATATGTCTCAAAAGTCATCCATCTGTCCATCTTTTTTTTAATACTTAAAAAATTTTAAATATACTTAGATTACATAAATGTTACATAAAATATAGGGGATTCCCATATGCCCCACTTCCTCCTCCCCCCCACTTTCCCACATTAACAACATCCTTCATTAGGTGGTACATTGTTACAATGGATGAACACATATTGGAGAATTGCCATTAAGTGTAGATTATAGTTTACATTATAGTTTAAACTCCCTCCTGCATAATTTTGTAAATTATGACAAGATATATAATGGCCTGTATCTATCATTGTAATGCCATTCAGGACAATTCCAATGTCCCCAAAATGCCCCCATATTACACCTATTTTTCCCTCTCCCTCCCCTCAGAACCTCCAGTGGCCACTGCCTCCACATCAATGAAAAAGGTTCTTCCATTGCTAGAATAACAATAGGTCTACAGTAGAATAACAGTAATAATCTAGTCCATCGTTCATTTCCCAATCCTGAGGATTCTGGGATGGTGATGCCCACTTCACCTCTATTTGAGAGGGGGCTTAGATCCCATGGGGCAGATGAATGGGAATATCTTGCTTGCAGCTGTAGAATCTCTCTTTTCCTTGGGATGGTCATTGTTAATCATCACCTCCTTGTTAGTTGTCCTGGATGAGTCCAATGAACTGGAGAGTAGGTGTTGCAACTCTGCTGAAATTCAAGGCCTGACTGGCACATGGAGACCCCAAAGATTTAAGTCTCTTGGACATACACCTATAAAGTATATTACTAAGTAAAGGTTCAAATAGAAGGGGCAGAAGAGCCATGTGTAGGGAAAACACAACTGAGCCCAACTCTCTCACACTGGGGAGCATAAACTCCAAAGTAGGACCCACTGGCAGGGCACCAAACTCCTGAGCTCTCAACCCTGCCTATAGTGTCTGGATGTCTACAGAGCCTTCAGTAGCCCCCTACTTGAGGCAATGTTTACTTTGGCAGTCAATGAGATCCTGCTGAGACATGCATAAGCATAACCTCTGGAATGACCTCCTGATGCACTTTGAAGTCTGTTAACCATATAAACTCATTTGTATTTATCCTTTCCCCCTTATGGTCGAGGTCTTTTTCCAGTTGCATTGCTAGACGGTGTTGGTAGTAATCCCTCAGTGCCAGGGAGGTTCATCCCTAGGAGTCATGTCCCATGCTGAGTTTGGCTTAGAGAGAGGCCATATTTGAGAAACAAGGAGGTTCTCAGGAGGTAAATTTTAGGTAAACTATAATACTAGGCTACTTTTCAATTAAAAAAAAAAAAGGTTTATAAGTACAGTCATCAATATCAAAGTCCTGTCAATGGTCCATCCTCCTTCACTAGTTTCCGCCCCTGTACTCAGGGGATTCTTGCTGTCCCATTAGAGAACGTGGCAGAGTTCCCCAGGATGGGAATTGGATATCCTTTCAGTTATTTTGTTGGTCTCCACCCAACAAGACAATGTTCCATGAACACTTAAACTCTTTCATATGCCTTATAGGTATGCCTCAGGTGAACCTCCTCCCATGCATCACCATCATTGACACCCTGCACCAGTGATCCTCCCCTGCCACAGTTGAAACCCTTTTGTGATCCAAAACTTCTTCAAAACTGAAGCCAACAAAATAACCAAATAAAATTAATAAGGAAATGAAATAATAATAAGTTTTAAAAATACAAAAAATTAAGAAGAATTTGAAATAATAAAAAGAAATAAAATAAAAAAAATTTGGCATTATGTCTTTCATCACTGTAAGATCTGTTGTCTTTTATGTGCAGTGACATTTTCTTCCATTTATTCCCCCAGTGTCTTATTTTTTTTTCATTTTATCTCCAAAGAAGCTTTGCCATGGGTCCTGAGGGATGGGGGAGGGAGGAATAGAATAGATGGAACTTGGGGCATTTTGGGGGCATTGGAATTGTTCTTCATGATCTTGCAATGATGGGTACAGGCCATGTTAAATTTTGTCAAAATTTATAAAAGTGTATGGTCCAAAATGTGAATCATAATGTAAATCATCGACCATGGTTAGTAACAATACTTCAATATTTGTATGTCAGTTGTAACAAATGCACCATCCACATGTAAAATGTTATTAATAGGGAAAAGGGGAGAAGGAGGAAGATGTTGGGTATATAGGAATCCCCTTTAACAGTTTTTGTAGTGCAGGTTTGTTGGTGATGAATTTCTTCGGTTTTTGTATGCCTGAAAAGAGATTTTGTTTCTTCTTTAGTTTTAAAGGGTATTTTCAAGGGGTGTAGATGTCTAGTTTGACAGATTTTTTTTTCTTTCAGTTTTTTAAACATTTTAAAGATGGGAAATCTACGTCATCCTTATCTTTGTACCTCTGTACTTCACCTGTCCTTTTTTCTTTCTGACTGCTTTTATGATGTTCTTTTTATTACTGGTTTTGAGCAGTGATATATGTCTATCTATCTTTTTATCAGTCTGTCTATTTAATCTATCATCATTTATTATCTACGTACCTACCTGTCTGTCTTTAATCATCTTTGCCTATTACGCTATCATTTTCTTTCTGATCATTTGTACTTCTATGCTTTATTTTTCTACTCTTGTATATTTTCCTTCCATTCTTCAAT
Source organism: Tolypeutes matacus (assembly GCA_026826555.1). Taxonomy (NCBI): domain Eukaryota; kingdom Metazoa; phylum Chordata; class Mammalia; order Cingulata; family Chlamyphoridae; genus Tolypeutes; species Tolypeutes matacus. The sequence goes on along the minus strand of JAKSZT010054382.1, from coordinate 3,739,501 downwards.
ATTCCCCTTATATAAATCCAATCACCTTTAGGCACCTTGTAATTTAGGACTCATTGATGAAATGATATTGAACTATTGTTATTCACATCTAAAAATTATATTTGTAAATTATTATAATGTTTAATATGCTTTTATGTCAGCTAGATCAATTTTTCTCATTCAAAAATATATCATATAATTTTGCACCATTTCTCTTCTAAATACATAATAGAATCAAATGATTGATTCCCACAAAAAAATTATCTTGGGATTTTTATTGTGATTAAAACAGCTTTGTCAAACAGTAAGTAGAAACTGACATCTTTAAAATACTGAGTCTTAAATGTATCATTTAAATGCAAAATGTTAACAATAGGGGAAACTGTATATGGGGTTTATGGAAACTCTCTACTATTTTTGCAACTTTTCTATAAATCCAAAACCATTCTAAAATAAATACCTTATTTTAAAAGTACTGTGCCTTTTCATCTTGGAACGCCATACATCTATCAAATTTTTGGCATTTCTTTGATGTATTTCAGAAAGATTCATAGCTTCTCTACATTTCTGGTTAGTGTTATTCCTAAGTCTTTTGTTGGTACAATACATGACTATTCTTAAAATGTTATGTTTTTTTTACTGCTTTAAGAATATAAAAAGTCTCCCAATTTTTGTCTACTGAACTTCTGCCTGGCCTCTTCTAGAAATGTAAAAATTAGTCGTATTGAGTTTTTCACTGACTCTCTTGGAATTTTGCATTATTTAATCAAATTATCTTCAAATAATGACATATTGTCTCTTCATTTTATAATGTTTTTGCCTCCTTTTTTATTTTTTATTTCATTAGCTAGTACTTGTAGTACATTTTTAAAAAAGAATTCTACTACTTTTTTGTTTTATTCTTGACATTAATGGAAACACATGTAAGCGTCTGTTTTTTTTTTTTCTGCTGGGCTGCCAGAATGCAATATACCAGAAATGGGCTGGCTGTTACAACGGGGATTAATAAGCTTATAAGCTTACAGTTTTAAGGCTGAGAAAAAATGTCCAAATAAGGGCATCATCTGGCAGTGCTTTCTCTCTGAAAACTGGCTGCTGACAATCCTGGACTCTTCTGTCACATGGCAAGGCACATGGCAGTGTCTGCATGTCTTTCCCTTCTCATCTGGGTTTCATTGCTTTCAAGTTTTGGTTCCCATGGCTTTCTCTCTCAGATTCTGTAGCTTTCTCTCTGTCTCTCTCTCTATACCGGTTGCATTTTTAAAGGACTGTAGTAAGAGGATTAAGACCCACCCTGGGCCATGCCTCAACTGAAGTAACCTAATCAAAGGATCCCACCCACAATAGGTTTATGCCCAAAGGAATTGATTGGCTTTAAGAACATAATTTATCTGGAGTCCCTATAGCCTCAAACTATCATACACCACCCTCAGGGCCCCAGAAAGAAATGTTCTTTCCATATGCAAAATACATTAATTCTATCACAATATCCAAAAAGGCTTAAATCTTTTCAGTAACAAGATTAAGTACAAAGTTTCATCAAAAATCACTTGTAGATGTGTTCTGTCCTGGGACACAATTCTCTTCAGACTGTGGGCCTGTGAAACTTAGAAAAAGTTATGTGCTTCCAATACACAAAGGAGGGACAATCATAGGATAAATGTTCCCATTTCTATATAGAGAAATTGCAAGGAAAACAGGGTTCATGGGTCCCAAACAATTCCAAACCCTGCATGGAATTGTTCTAATGGAATACTCCATTAGATTTCAAGGTCTGAGGGTCATCTATGGAACAATGGTCCATTCTCTGGGCTTGATGGAGTGGCTGCCCTACCCTTTCTAAGTTCTTGCACAGCCGCCATGCTCTCTGCTTCACCTTCATCAAGTATTGGGGTGGCAACTAGACTCTAGGTTCCAACCTCCTCAAGCATAGGGGTGGCAGCCAAGCTCTCCGCAATCCCCCAGGCATCTGAGCAACCTAGTTCTTCCTGAACTATAGGGTGGAATGCTTGCCCTCTCCAAGGTCAGGGGTATACACACCCTTTCCTCACAAATCGGTTGGTCTGTTCTCTTGGCTTGAGATGTCTTCAGTCCAGACTTCAGCTGCCATGGTTCTTCTGTTGATGTCATTTTTCTTTCAATCTGTCCCATTTATGTCCCTTCTAATCCAGGCTGGCAGTGTTTCCATTTATACAGCTGTCACAAAAAAAAACTTGTCAGTTTCACATGTAATATAAAGGGGTCCAAGCCATAAAACAATAAGACCTTCCACAGATCCTTCCTAAATAACTGCACTTCCAATCCTAAAGACTTGCACTGAAATAGCTGACTGGTTCCATGTTCAGTTAAATCCTCACATGTTGCACTATTTTTTGGAAACTTGTTTTCTGGCAGCTCAGAATATTCCAAGCCATCGATTTCTAGTTTCTTTGTACCCAGGTATTCAGTTCTTAGCTTATGCCTTTCCTCTACATTTTACTATAAACTGCAAGAAGCCTGGCTGCACTTTGCACATTTAATTTGGAAATCCCCTCAGCTAAATACCCAAACTTGTCACTTTCAAATTCTGTCTTCCATCTGAGATGGAAGATTTGTCAAATTCTCTGCCACTATAAAACCACAGTCACCTTTCTTCCAGTTTGCAATGACACATTCATCATTTCTAAGTCCTCATCTTAAGTGTCTTTAGCATCCATAATTCTACTAACAATCTTTTCAAGGAAGGTCGGCCTTTTCTACCAAGCACCTCACAATTATTCCCACTACTACTCATTAACCAATTTAAAAACCATTCCCACATTTTTGGTATTTGCAATAGTAGCACCCTACTTTCCTGGTACCAAATTCTGTTTTAGTCTGTTAGGCCGCCAGAATGCAATATACTGTAAATGGGTTGGTTTTTACAATGGGGAAATATTAGCTTACAAGCTTACAGTTTCAAGGCTAAGAAAAAATGTCCAAATCAGGGCATGAACAGCCCATGTTTTCTCCCTGAAGATTGGCAGCTGGTGATCCTGGACTCCTCTGTTACATGATAAGGCACATGGCGGCATCTGCGTGTCTCTCCCTTCTCTTCTAGGTTTCATTGCTTTCAGCTTCTGGCCTCTGCAGCTTGCTCCCTCAGGTTCTGTGGCTTTCTCTCTGTCTCTCTCTCCATATTCATGCCATTTATAAAGGACTCCGATAAAAGGATTAAGACTCACCCTGGGCCACACCTCTACTGAAGTAACCTAATCAAAAGGTCCCACCCACAATAGGTTTTCACGCACAAGAACAGATTAGCTTAAAGAACATGATTTTTTGGAGATCCATAAAGCTCCAATCCATCACACCATCTCACTTAAATGACTTCTCAATATCAGTTTCCCATCGACAGTGTTTAATAGGAAGATAATATTCTTTTCATCTCTATTTATCTGTATGAATATAAAATTTGATCCAATACCTTTCAGAATCTAGTAAGGATATCATAAGGTGTTCCCTTTTTGACTTGTTAAAGAGAATCTCCATAATGGATTTAGTGTTGAATCAATCTTGCATTCTTATAATACCAGATAGGAATCCTGGCATTGTTCTTTAGTAACAGAATGTCTGAAGGTTCCCATTTGCTGGTGTTGGTTCTAAGAGTTTGTGTTTTTGTTTTTTACATCTACATTCAATTGTGAGATTGCCTCATATTTTGGAGTATATGTGTGATATGTATTCTTCTATTTGATTTTTGAGTTTCATCCTTTTAAAAAATAAACACTAAGGAGTAGATGTGGTTCAAGAAGTTGAGCTCCTGCCTCCCACATAGGAGGTCCTGGGTTCGGTTCCCAGTGCCTCCTAAAGAAGACAAACAAGCAAACAATAAGCAAACAACAAGCAAACAAATGAGGAATTCAACCCAGGGGGCCAGTGTGGCTCAGTGGTTGAGCACCGGCCTCGCATACGAGGTCCTGGGTTCAATCCCTGGTCCCAGTATCTCAAAAAAAAAAAAAAAGAAGCATTATCTTGTGTAATTTATATACAATAAAATACACCGATTTTAACTGGATAATTTGATAAGTTTTGACAAATGTAAACAGTTATGAAACCATTGTGAAAATCAATATATTAAATATTTCTATTATTCCCAAAGTTTTCCTCATGCCTCTTTACAGTTAATACCCTCCTACTCTCTTTGTCTTTTCTAGTATTTTCTATAAACGAAGTCATATAAAACATAGTCTTTTATACCTTGTTTCTTTCATTTAGAATAATGCTTCAGAGAGTGATTCATGTAGTTACATGTGTCATTACTCCATTTGTTTTCATTCTCTGGATATCCCTAGTTTGTTTATCCATCTACCTATTGAAAAGATAATTGAGTTATTTCCAGTTTAGGGTTATTTTCAATAAAGCTTCTATGAACATGCACATGCAAACTTTTGTATGGACATACATTTTCATTTCTTTTGGATTAATAAATAGCTTGGAGCAGGATTGCTGGGTATCTCAAGCACATATTTAACTTTATAAGAAACTGTGAAACTGCGTTCCCATCAGTAATATCTGAGAGTACCAGTAACTCCGGATTATCGCCAACACTCGATATTGTCAGTCTTTTTAATGTTACCAAATCTCGTGAATGTCTATTGGTAGTGTCTTTTGTGGTCATAATTTGCATTTCCCTAAGGTTAATGATGTGTTGCTTTTTTTTCTTTCATATTTGCTTATTTGCTTTCATATATTTTCTCTGGTGAAATTTCTGTTCAAGTCAGTTTTTTTAATGGAATTTTCACCTTCGTTAAACATAAATCTTTATATATTTTGGATATAATAGACCATTTAATAGATGTTTATGTCACTTATATTTTCTCTTAACCTATGACTTGTCTTTTCATTATTTTTCTAGTACATTCTGAAAGTCAAAGGAAATCCAGGTCACAAAAGTTTTCTCCTCTATTTTCTTCTAGAAGTTTTTAATTTACACTGTATATTTAGATATTAGTGACCAGGGTAATGCAAAGATTTATTAGTAAGGCACCAAAATCATGGATGTAAATAGAAAGGGAAATATACATCAGACTTCTCCTTAGAAAGAATGCCAGCCAGAAGACAGCAGAGGAATACATCTATAACAACCAAAGTGAAAATGTCAACCTGGAAGTCTAAACCCAACAAAGATATCTTTCAAAAATGAAGTTAAATAAAGACTTTTTTTTAAACATAGAGAAGTTGCAAGAATTTATCACCGGCAGACTTACACTATACGAATGTTAAAGAAGCCCTTCAGATAGAAGCAAACATATATAAATGCATGGAAATCAGATCTACATAAAATAATACCTCTGGAAATGGTGAAGTATGTGTGTAAATGTAAAATAATTTTCTTGTTTTATGAAGCCTCTTTATGAGATTATTGACTATTTAAAGCAATGAAAAATATATTATGTGGTTTATAACATGTGTAGAAGTAGAATTAAGAAAGGCCAGGAGAGGGGAAATGGAAGTGTACCATGGTAAGGTTCTTATATAATACGTGACGTGCTGTATATAACTTGAAGGTAGACTGTGCTGAGTTAAAGACTTATACTGTAAACCCTAAAGCAACCATTGAAAGCACAAAATAAATAAGCATCCCTAATAAACCAACTAAAGAAATAAAATTGGATCATAAAATCTATTATGTATGCACATATATACATACATACACAGTAACTTGGATGTGGAATTTTTGTGTGTTTAGAAATTTTCCAAATATAGAATTTCAATGGGTGTTGGGCCAATTTGTTAAATATATCAAAATGAAGTGTCTTCTCATTAGTGTGCAAGAATTGCCGATTGACTTTAGGAATCATGAAAATATACAAGTCCAATTTCTACAAATACCACTACACAACTGGGATGACAAATGATACTGTGATTAGTGATGAACAGTCACTGACTTTCTTCATTTGGATTCATGTATCTTTGTGAGCAGTCTTTTTCACATACTATAAGCATTAAAGCAAGGATCAAAATATCTGAAATTTAGAACCAGAATTTTGAATCTCTGTATCAACAAGAGTGAAACCAATATGGTTCAAAAGTAATAATGTCTATTTAAACACATTGTTCTTTTTAAAAATTTTATCATTATCAAGACTATTTGTTACGTGAAGCGGTTTCATGTACTATATGGTAGACTGAGTAATGTACCCTGCAGGAGGTGACATGCTCTTAATCTTAATTCCATTCCTGTGGGTGTGGACCCATTGTACACAGGACCTTTTGCAGATGTTATTTTTAGTGAAGGTGTGGCCAACTGAAATCAGAATGCATCTTGGCCCTGCTACTGAGGGACTTATAAAGAGAAATCCATAGGAAGAAGCCAGAAGCAAAAAGTTTGTGTGAACCCAGAAGAGAAAGGAGAGGTGTATTAGTCGGCCAAAGGGGTGCTGATGCAAAGTACCAGAAATCTGCTGGCTTTTATAAAGGGTATTTATTTGGGGTACAAGCTTACAGTCACAAAGCCCTGAAGAGTCCACCTCAAAGTTATTTTCTCACCCTAAATCTGTTGCCGCATGTTGAAACAAGATGGTGGGCGATGTCTGAGAGGGCTAACCTTCCTCTTACCTCTTAAGGCTCCATGGTCCCAGCTTCTTTTGATCGCAGCTGTAGACTGGCATAAGGTTCATTTCTCTTCCCAGGGCATGTTTCTTTCTGGACTCAGCTGCTCTGCCCTCTACACAAGGCCAGCTGTAAACTATCAGGCAAATGGCTCAGCTCTCTTCCTGGGGCTTCAGGGTCAAAACTAAGCTCTCTCCACTGCATAAATATGTAGTATCTGTTTGCATATTTATAAAACTACAATTTATTCTATTATATATTATTTGTTATAATAATTATATTTTATACAGTAAAATTTGCATACATATTTAGTATAAAACTTACCTATAAACCTATATAAATATATAATACATATATAGTTTATAATATTATGTATTACTGATTGTAGGAATTCATACTATATAATATTATTTGGAGAGTAGTAACAAGAACCATTGTGAGTTTTTAATGAATGGGAGGCATAGCTCTAAAAGATTGGTCCATTCTGCTCTGAGAGAATATAGCTGTGTGTTCAAGCGTGAAGTTTTAGAGAGAGACTTGCATGGATTGAGATATAGTTCTACCACTTTCTAGCTATGAGACCTTAGGCAAACCAATGCAAATCTCTTAGACTTCATTTTCTCTTTCTTAAAACAGAAATCACATTGGAACCTACCTCAATGATTTATTGGAAAGACTAAATGATTTAATGTATGAAAATAATTAGACTTGTGCATGTAACACATCAGTGCTTATGGCTACAACTGTTTCACTGCCAGTAGTGACTTCTAACACTTACATAGCACTTAATAGGTGCCAGACACTATTTTAAACAGGCTTACATATATTAACTTACTTAATCCTCAGGGAAAAAATGAAGTGAAAATCTATGAGACATTATTCCCACTTTAGAGTTAAGGAAACTGGCACACAGGGAATTAAGAATTATAATATGTTTGTGTTAAATCAGCCTTCTCTTTGGAGAATAATCCATTTTGGTGACAGCAAATAAATAGGGTGGTAGGTTGGTTAAGATATTGAAAAAAAAAGTTTTGCATTGATTGTCATAAATTAAATTGGCCCATAATAGTCAATATTTTTTGCCCTTAACATCACATTTGATGATCAAAGTCACATATGCTGCATAACAAGAAGCAAGCAAATTAGCTGTAACATTTTTACCTACTTTGAAATGGTTTGTGTAATATAAGAATTATTTGCTCTTTGATATTTAAAAAATATGAAGTAAATTAACATTAGCTCGGTGTGCGTGTGCATGCGTGCATTTATTAAAATACAACGAATAATGACAGACTCAGAACACATTTCTTTGATCTCACATGATTATGGAAAAATACGTATCTTCTCCTTACATATCGGCACAGACAATGGGGATTTTCAATGCCTCATTGAGCATGTTGTGTGACTGAACATTTTGATTTTTCTTAGTTCTTAATAATTAATGCTTCCCTGGTCAATGATTTATTGAAGGCTCAGATCCATTGAATCAAGGCCTTTACTATTTATTTTAAGAAGAAAAGCAGCAGAAGCCTCCAGTTCTCTCTTCGACTAGCATTTCTTGGGCACCTAATTTTGTGCCTAGCACTGTGATAAATGTTGGGGAGCTAGAAATGTGTGGAGTCAAAGTCCTCATTCTTACTAAATTCATGAGTGAGACAACATTGTTAGATGGTAATGATTATACAATTAGAGGTGGGAATACAATCATATCTTTGGGGCAGGGGTCCTCAGAAAGAGATCTGCATCCTCAAAATGGGATTTTTTCCCCCGGTTAAACAGGTATTCAACTAAGCAGGTGGTAAAAGACATTGGATTGTGAAAAAACAGCTTATGCAAAGAAAATAGCCAGTTCTGAGCCACTGGGAGTGTGATTGGAGGGGAATTTGGACAGGCAAGCTAGGGTCTATCCATGACTGTTTTTAACTTTTACCCTACAGAAAACAGGAAACCAATTAAGGTAATTGCTGTAATCAGCTGTGTTCTTTATGTCAACAAAGAGATATGTTGAGGACCTATTCTGTTGGAGGCACTAGAAGACACCAGAGGTGCAGTAGTAGAGAGCAGAGAGAGGCCTCCTGCCCTGGGGGTACTTACAGGGGAGCTTGTGAGGTATAGGTCATAGCAGCCTGGAAACTAAAACCTCATCAATAGATGCTGAATACCGCTGGGCAGAGTACAGATATTATGGGTGTAGAGTCAAGAAGATCCAACAGACAGTTAAATGAGGCAAGTGAAGGAAAGGTAGCAATGGACGATTTCTGATTGGAAGCAAGGAGTACAGTGACTTACTGAGACATACAGGAAGAGAAGAGGACGATGCCAAGTTCAGCCTTTGGCAAGAGTGTAAACTCTGCCTGAAGACACAATTAGAGCCAATTAAAATAATACTTTACATCAATAAGGTGTCAATTCAAATGTCACCTCCTCAAAGAGGGCTCCTTTTACTACCTTAGTCAAAGGAAAAGCTCTCCCTAATCTCTTTCTGTCCCATTACCCTGATTCATTTCCCTAATATCACTTTTCACTATCTGGAATTATCATACTTATGCATTTATTAATTTCCTGTTTTCCCCAACTAGACTAAACTGCATGAAGGCACAGAAATTGCTGTTTTTTTCACCACTTTATCCCAGGCATGGGCACATAATGGGGTCTCAATAAATTTCTGTTCAGTGTTGAGTTGATGGACATAGGAAAGGGTTCATTAATATTTTAAGTTGATGAGTGAATAGCCAGTTTCTCTGAGAAACATTCTCTGTCTTCCTGATATCTTTCACCACCTTTTCCTCTTCTCCAACAGGTAGCTTGATGTGTAGAGGAAGAAGTGTGCAAGGTGGTGGGAAACGGACCTGGGAGCCATGCTTATGTTGCCCCTGGTCCATGTGCTCTGTCTCTACTCTCTACGTATCTGTCAACCTCCCCAGTGCACATTGAGGAAGCCATGGTCACTGACCGGTTGACATTTAAAAACTTTAGGTACCGGGGAGAGAAGGACTATCTTACTTACTACAAGTTCTCAAATTCCTCAAAAAAAAAAAGACTTTGCTAGACCTAGCTTACATCTGGTGCCACCCCTTGATCCAATCCTCTGTGATCAGTAGAGGAAGCATCATGTATCGAGCCTCCCATTTCCCCAGAATGCTGCAGTTTCACCTGCCACCCTGGCTTAATTATTAATAGCACCTCATTTCACTCTCATAGGTGTCCTTGTTTTGGTTATCAATATATGGCCAGCTTGCTGGGTCTGGTCATATCCTCCTGATTTCCTGTGAAAAACCTCACTCTCTGGTTATAATTCTGGGTAAAATCTGTCACACGTATCCTCTGGCTTTTCCTCCATCTAGTGCTTGGATTATAAAATATGAATTAAAATGTTAGCCATTCCTGTTTTAATCCTTTGTTCTTATTTGTAGACAGCTGGGGGTTGTGCCATGTCAAGCATTTGGCTTAGGGTCCTCTCAGAGGCAGGGAGCTTCTGCCTCTCCAGCCACTGTGAACAGAGTGGCTTTCCCTGTGGTCACCATGTGGTCGGTGACCAACTCCTAGATACATGCTTGGGGTGAGCACACCAGATGGCCCTGAGGCATGTGAATCCTCAGCAAGTCCAATCCCCCGGCACCAACTCCTCAGTCCGTGCCTTCCCAGTGTGATCTCCCAGACATGGTTTATGGGGTTAGACAGTAGAGACCTGGCATACTTCGGTATACCCATAGGGGAGTTAGTGTTTTGAAAGACTCATTCTTTTCATGGTACTAAAATGTGGGGGGTGGATCAATGGTAAATTGCAGAAGGAGAAGCCACCCAAAGTCTGCTGCTGAATGGCTGCACCACCTTCCTGGGAGAGCTCTGGTCTTGGGTCTCCCATGAGTGACATGATTGGTCAGGATTTCATCTCAGGCCAGAGGGAGTCTTAAGTTTCCTTGAAAAAATGACAAGTAATTTTAAGGCATTATCTAGGGCCAACCCCTACACTTTCATTTTGTCCCTTTCCTCAAATGTGTGCTAAACTGAGATTTCTGGGTGAATTTCACACTCATCCTGTAAATGACAAAAAGAACCATTTAGACAGGAAGGGGCCACAGGCACCACTCGGCCAGGGGTCTTTCACAGAGAGCCAGGAATCCTCAGACATTTGCAACTTCTCTTCTTTGTTTGAGTTTCTTCTCCTCCATACTCTCTTGTTTTGTTTCTTCCTCTCTCTTGTCACATTTCTTTTTTTCTCAAATTTTTTTTTTGCCATCACTACTTCTTCATTTCTCCCTCTTCCCCATTCCTTTATTGTTTTCTCTTTTTCCCTCCTCATTCTCTCTGTCCTTCTTTTCCTTGATGCAGAGAGTCAAGTAGATTTTCTAAGCATCTAGGTGTCAGGTAGATTTTGCCCTGGAAGTAATTGCTGCCTGTGAGAAGATATGCTCTTGATTTTGAAAAAACTGCAGTGTTTCAACACTTAAGAGCCACGGCTTTAGCACTGGGTATAAGCCAAGTATGACGCTGGCCTCAGAAGGAGCCTCATCCCTGCAAGGAACGTTGGACAGTATCTAGAGAATGCTGTGACCCTAGCTACTTCTACACAGCTCTGCTGGAAGGTCCAGAACTAGCTCCTCATGTGTCTTTGGGGCATGCATTTCCTGCTGTGTGCCTCTTTGCAAAGAGCCTGCTCTCTGAGCTGAATGCCGGGGCTAGCTGTTTCATATTTGGTGTTATGATTTGCCCACTATCCAGATGAAAAAGAAAGACTAGTGCAAGGCCAGCTCAGTACTGATATTGCTACTCCATAATTTCAGTGGAGGACAAAGAAACAAGCGGAGGAGGGAGAAGAGAAATCCATAAGCAGTTGCAGGAATCAGCAAAGAGATTAATTTAGAAAATGAAAAACAAACTGCAAAGAGATGTTTACAGTCTCCTGGGAAGAAAAAACTACGTTTAGAGACTTCATTGTAGATTTTTAAAGGTAATTCACAATATATTTTTCTGTCATGCTGCATTAAAATTCTAGATTCAAGCCTTTGGATGTGGCTTGTGTTTTAGGCTTTCTCCATAGTAAGTGTCACATAATGGGCTTCCTTCCTTCATTCACTCAACAAACATATCTTGACCCTTATAACGTGCTGGCCATAGCAGCATGACATAAGGGATACAGAGGTGAACAGGGCAGGCAGTTTTCCTGCACTCAAAGAGCATCTATTTTATTGAAGGAAGATGCAAACAAATAAATCAACGTGTGATTTCACATGTGTGCTTTCTAAACACCAAGGAGGCCAGTGAGGCTGGAGTGTGGGAGCAAGAGCTTAGTGCTATGAGATGAAGCTGGAGGGACAGGCAGGCACAGCCGCACTAGGTCCTGGCCAGTAGCTGTGATTTTATTCTAAGTGTAATGATTCTTCACTTACTTCACATGGGTTCTTCCTCAAGGCTAATGCTAGAAACCAAAAATTCCTCACGACTAGTTAGCCCCTGCATACTGCCCAGTGGGAATCTCTAGTGCCACCTTTAAGCTAGCGCGACTCCAAAGACACATAGTTCAGGACACCTTTCAGCAGAATTAATTACAATTGCCCCTAGATCTCTGAGCACCTTTATTGCAAATCTCCACTCGCTTCTTACTGACTTTCAATGCCAGTTTGCTGGGGTCTGGGCATAAGCTCCTGATTTCTTGTGAAAGACCTCACTCTCTGGTTACAATCCTGGGTAAAATCTGTCACATATATCCTCTGGCTCTTCCTCCATATAGGGCTTGGATCATAAAATATGAATTAAAGTGCTAGCCATTCCTGTTTTTATCCTTTGCTCTTTATAGATAGCTGGGGATTGTGCCATGTCAAGCATCTGCTTAGGTTTCTCTCAGAGGCAGAGAACTTCTGCAGCTCTTCAAACTGGACAGGTAAGAAACTGGAAAGGTAAGGCAGGAAAAAGGTGGGTTGAGAGCTTTTCATGCTTCTTTCACCTAGATTGAACCCTTGGCCAAAATCCCAATGTTGTTTTAAATTTGCATCATAGTTCACAATTAAAGTTGTAACTTGGTTACAATTTCCCAATAGTTAGAATCCATTGTAACAATAGTCTAGTACATCTTGGCTTCTTGTTTCCCCTCTTTAACTTCTTGTAGGATTATTGAGTTTACTGTTTTTAATTAATGGAAACTTAAGACTTTCAATCCTGTGTCTTTGGTTATTCTTTACAGAGTTACACATTTGGATAGAAGTCTTTGCATTTTAAGAGTTCCATTTTGAGAAACTTCCTAATGGAGGGGCACTTTCCAATAAGATCAAGAGTCTGTGTAGATACAAGCACATTGTAACTAAACTTATGATTTCATGTGGCTGGGCATCTAGGAGACAAGATTTGTTTGTATTGTTTGGTAGATCTTTACTGGAATGTTGTATGTGTTCATTGATTTCCCAAGTCAAGTGCTTGAGCTCAGTGCAATTTTGTTCTAAAAAGAAAAGCAGAACAGTAAAACCTGGATATCCTTACTTTTCCTTCTTACCACCTCTGATTTTCACCACCATCCTTCTACATAGGAAATAGAAAATATGGAATGGTGGGTTCTGGTAGCTTGGAGCTAGGTACCTAGAAAATATGTTCTTAGACTTAATCCATTCCTGTGAGTGTGAAACCTTGTAAATTGGACCCTTTGATGAGGTTAGTTCCATTAATGTGTGGCCCAGCTGAATTAGGATGCATCTTAATCCTATTACTGAAGGGCTTTTTTAGGAAGATCGCAGAAAGAGAGTAAGCCACAGGGAACAGTCAGCAGCTGGAAGTCAACAGAACTTGGAAAAGAAAGGAATAGCCAGGAAAGGTGGCCTTGTAATGGAAAAGCCATGGATCAAGTATTGCCAGTAGCCAGCCCCAGAATGCCACAGACTTTTGGGAGAAAGCATCACCTTGATTATATACTTCTAGCCTCAAAATCATGAGCTAATAAATTCCCATTGTTGAAATCAGCCATTGCATGGTATTTGTGTTAGCAACCAAGAAACTAAAACATGGGGACAAGGGAGATAATGAAAAAGGGAAAAAGAAGTAAAGGGGGGAGAGTCCAAAAGGAGTTATAAATTGGGGAAAAGAAGGAATGAGAGAGAGGAGTTGGAGGAAAGAAATGTGGGAAGTAAAAGAAGACGAAAGAGGAGATGGGAGATTTAAGAATTAATGGAGATTAACTTAGAGGCAAGATGGCGTTGGTTTAGGTGGGCACTCACCATCTCTCTCACAGAAGAAGGCTGATTGGGGACAGGATCCTGCCCAAGTGGGCTGTTCTGGGAGCCCACGGAGCGAGAGACTTGGGACATTGATCTGGAGGGAGCTGGACAGGGAGGTGGATTGTTCAAGATAAAACCATGACTTTTTCCTGAACTGGAAATCGTGGGTGTGGACAGCTAAGCCTCACCCTCAGGGCAAAGGGTTAGGGCGAGCCCTGACTCCCACTGGCAACCCGGTAAGAGGGAGCATTCTACTAGAGTGGGTGGGTTCTGGCAGAGGGTGGAGAGGGATTTCCTTTCTGTGGGTTTGGTTGCCTGGACCCCCTTGGAGCTTTGGGGAACACACCAGCCAGCTTGAAGTGGAGCCGGGCTGAGGGGAGAGGTGAATCTGCTGAGGAAGCCTGATCTACCTAGCCGCCCTAGGATACGGAAGTTTGGCTTGGGAGAGGGCAGAGCCAGCCAATTTTATAGTTCTTCACTGAGGAATATCAGAGTCTCAGCAACCCTGAGGGTGTCAGGCAGTGGGAAGTGTTTGATAAGTTTCCATGAGCCTGCTTGGGGCCCCCTGGGAGGAAGGGGTGGTCTAGAAGAGGCTTATAAATCATTCCAGTGTGGTGAACTTGATTGTCTGGACTGCCTTAGAGTTTGGGGGAGCACACCAGCCAGCTTGAAGTGGCACCAGGCTGAGGGGAGAGGCAAAGCTCCTGAGAAAGTCTGATTTACCTAACTGCCCTGGGATACGGAGGCTTGGTTGAGAGAAGGCGGAGTAATTTAATAGTTCTGCACTGAGAACAATCAGAATTTCAACTCCCTTAAGGGAGTCAGGCAGTGGGTAGTGCTTAATAAGTTTCCACAAGCCTATTTAGGGTTCCCTGGGAGGAATGGGTAGTCTAGAAGAGGGTTGTAAACCATATCAGTGAGGTGAACTCAGTCATCAGGGTCTCATTTGAATTTCAAAAGGGAAATTAACCTGACCAGGAGAGGGGACGGGGGATCTGCTCATATGGCCTGCTGAATCCTGCAGACACAGGAGAGTAAAACCTTTGCAGGGGAAAGTAACTAAATAGCTTCCTGAAGAGCTAACAGACCCAATTAGTAAGTTAGTTCAGTGGAGGAATTTCTGTCTTGATTATATGAGGTCCTAGTTCAGTTCCTGGCTTCTCTAAGAGTAGTGATTCACTGGGATATCTAACATCCAGCTGATGACATAGGACAGGGAAAACATAGACATTATTGTTGTACTAACTTCTTTTGGGTCCCTTATTTCTCAAAAAAAAAAAAGGAACGTTGTTCTTCCTTAGCTTTGTTTGACTGTTTGTTTGGTTTTTCTTCGTTTCTTTGTTTGTTTCTTGCTTTTCTTTCCTCTTTCCTCCCCCACACTTTTTAAAAAATTAGGTGCTGCTAACTTGTTTCTTCTTTGCTATGCTTCTTGTTCCTTGATTTCCCATTTTCTGCGTATCTTGATTTTGTCTACCAATGCTATCTCTTTTCCTTCCTTCATCTTTATACCTTCTGCTTTCTGTTGTGGTTCCTACATTCTACCTTTTTTCATTAGTCCTCAACTTCACTGGTTTCGATTTCTATCTTGTCTATTTTGTTTTCTTTTTTTTAATTAACTTTTTCCTTTCACCCCTTACTTTACTCTTTTTTTCTCTCCTCATCATTCTGGCCTTTTAAATCATTCTATATATTTTTCTCTATTTGGTTTCTCATTCCATTGTAGGTACTCTACTTTTTTCCCCCCTATTACTCTACACTGCCTACATGAGTTAAATATTCATTTTACTAAGACTTATATGCTCCCTCTTCTTTTATTATTATTACTATTATCCTTTTTCCTTTCTTACCTCTTTTGATTCCTCTGGCCCTAAACTTTTTCCTTTAAGGGAACATAGAAAGCAGCAAGGAAATAGAACAAGAAGAACAAAGTGTTAAAGAGAAAACTTAACACACACACAGAACCACCAGCTAAATAAAACTTTAGAGCAGAGAGAGAAGCTAATCAACTGAATAAACCTATCAAGATAAAATAATAATCAGAGGGCAAAAAAATTTACAAACCAAACTGAGAAACAGAAAGGCATGGATCAGTCCAATGAACAAACTAGAAACCAGGAAGAGATGCAGAACATCAAACAACTAATCAAAGCTGTCCAAACAAATATAATGGACCAGCTTAATGAAGTGAAGGAAGAGATTAAGGATATTAAGAAGACACTGGGAGAACATACTGAAGAAATTGTAAGCATGCATAAAACGATAATGGATATGATGGTGATGAATGGCACAATCCAAGAAATTAAAAAGATACTGGAATCACATAACAGCAGATTTGAACAGGCAGAAGAAAGAATTAGTGATGTGGAAGACAGTACATCTGAAATCAAACAGATAGTAGAACAGATAGATAAAAAGATAGAAAAAATCCAGCAGGGACTTAGGGATTTAACCGACCACACAAAATGCACAAACATACACATTATAGGCATCACAGAATGAGAAGAGAAGGGAAAGAGAACAGAAGGAGTGTTGGAGGAAATAATGGCTGAAGAGTTCCCAACCCTATTGAGGGAGATGGATGTACATGTCCAGGAAGCACAGTGCACCCCAAACAGTATAAATCCCAACAGGCCTAATCCAAGACATTTACTTGTCAAAATGTCCAATGGTCAAGACAAAGAGAAAATACTGAAGGCAGCAAGAGAAAAGAGTACCATCACATACAAGGGAAGCACAATAAGATTAAGTGCACTGATTTCTCATCTGAAACCATGGAGGCAAGAAGACAGTGGTATAATATAGTCAAGGTACTAAAAGAAAATAAACTTCCAGCCACGAATTCTCTATCCAGCCAAGCTGGCATTCGAAAATGATAGAGAGTTCAAAATATTCACAGATAAACAGAAATTAAGAGAGTATGGCAATAAGAAACCTGCACTTCAAGAAATACTAAAGGAAGTTTTACAGGTTGAAAGGAAAAAACAGGAGAGAGAGAGAGAGTTGGAGCAGAGTGTAAGAACAACTAAAAAGACAAAAAGAGAAATAAAACATCATATGACATACATAAACCCAAAGAAAATATGACTGATATAAGAAATTAATTGAGAGTAATAACACTGAATGTTAATGGATTAAACTCACCAGTAAAGAGATACAGATTGGCAGAATGGATAAGGACATATGATCCATCTATATGCTGTCTACAAGAAACCCACCTTAGACCAAGGGATACAAGGAGGCTGAAAGTGATTGACTGAAAAACAATTTTACAAGCAAACAATAACCAAAAAAGGGCAGGAGTAGCTATCCTAATATTGGACAAAATAGACTTTAAATGCAAAACTATTGTAAGAGACAAAGATGGACACTATATATTAGTAAAAGGGGTAATCTTTCAAGAAGAGAGAACAATCATAAACATTTATACAGCTAATCAGGGTGCCTCAAAATACATGAGGCAAACACTGGGAAAACTAAGTGGAGACATAAATGCCTCTACAATTATAGTGGGGGACTTTAAAACACCATTATCAACATGAGACAGAACATCTAGACAGAGAATCAATAAAGAAACAAAGACTCTGAATAATACATTAGAAGACTTGGACCTAATAGACATATACAGAATGCTACACCCAAATACAGCAGGATTTACATTCTTCTCGAGTGCACATGGATCATACACCAAGATAGACCACATGCTAAGCCACAGAACAACTATCAATGAATTCAGAAAGATTGAGATTATACAAAGTAATTTCTCTGACTACAATGGAATGAAATTGGAAATCACTAAGGGCCAGAGAAACAGATTAGGCACAAAGATATGGAAGTTAAACAACACACTCTTAGACAAACATTAGGTCAAGGAGGAAATCTCAAAAGAAATCAGTAACTACCTTGAAACAAATGAAAATGACAACACAACATATCAAAACTTATGGGATGCAGCCAAAGCTGTGCTGAGAGGGAAATTCATAGCCATAAATGCATATATTAAAAAAGAAGAAAGAGCTAAAATTGAAATTCTAATTGCACACCAGGAGGAAATGGAAAAACAAGAATAAACTAACCCCAAAGGAAGTACAAAGAAGGAAATAACAAAGATTAGAGCAGAAGTAAATGAAATAGAAAATAAGAAAGCACTAGAAAAAATAAACAAAACCAAAACCTGGTTATTTAAGAAGATCAATAAAGTTGGCAAACCCTTAGCCAGACTAACAAAGAAAGAGAGCAGATGCAAATACACAAAATAAGGAATGAGAAAAGGGATATCACTACTGACCCCACAGAAATATAGAGTATCATAAGAGGATACTTTGAAAAATTATATGCCAATAAGAATGATAATTTAGAGGAAATGGGCAAATACCTAGAAACTCACAAGCAGCCTACATTGATAAAAGAAGAAATTGATGAACTCAACAGTCTAATTACAAGTAAAAAGATAGACTCAGTCATCAAAAACCTCCCAACTAAGGAGAGCCCAGGACCAGATGTTTTCACAGGTGAATTCTACCAAACATTCTGGAAAGAGTTAACACCAATCCTGCTTAAGCTTTTCCAAAAAAGTAGAAGTAGAAGGAACATTGCCTAACTCATTCTATGATGCTAACATTACCCTAATACCAAAGCCAAACAAAGATACCACAAGAAAGGAAAATTAGAGACCAATCTCTCTAATGAACCTAGATGCTAAAATCCTCAACAAAATACTTGTTAATCTCATTCAACAACATATCAAAAGAATTATATGCCATAACCAAGTGGGTTTCATCCCGGGTATGCAAAGATATTTCAACATAAGAAAATCAATCAATGTAATACACCACAAAACAGATTGAAAGAAAAAAATCACATGATCATCTCTATCGATGCAGAAAAAGCATTTGACAAAATACAGCACCCTTTCCTGAAAAAAAAAAAATTGCAAAAGAGGAATAGAAGGAAACTTTTTGAACATAATAAAGGGTATATATGAAAAACCCAAAGCAAACATCATCTTCAGTGGTGAAGTCCTAAAAGCCTTCCCTCTAAGATTGGGAACAAGAAAAGGATGGCCACTATTACCACTCCTATTTAACATTGTCTTAGAAGTACTTGCTCGAAAACTGAGGCAAGGAAAAGAAATAAAAGGCATCCAAATTGGAAAAGAAGAATTAAAAATTTCATTATTTGCAGACATGATCCTATATGTAGAAAGCCCTGAGAAATCTACAACAAAGCGTCTAGTACTTATAAAGGAGTTCAGTAATGTCACAGGCTATAAGATCAATGCTCAAAAATCAGTAGCATTTCTGTACACCAATAATGAGCAATTTGAGGAGGAAATCACACACACAAAAATACCATTTACAAGAGTAACTAAAAGAATCAAATATCCAGGAATAAATTTAACTAAAAATGTAAAGGACTTATATACAGAAAACTATGCAACACAGTTAAAGGAAATCAAAGAAGACCTAAATAAATGGAAGGATATTCCCTGTTCATGGATAGGAAGACTAAACATCATCAAGATGTCTATCCTACACAAACTAATCTACAGATTTAATGCAATCCCAATAAAAATCAATACTATTTTTTAAGGAACTGGAAAAACTAACTACAAAATTTATTTGGAAGCGTAAGAAGCCCCGATTCACCAAAGATATATTGAAAAAGAAAAGTGAAGTTGGAAGTATCACACAATCTGACTTTAAAACACACTACAAAGCTACAGTAGTCAAAACTGCATGGTATTGGTCCAAGAATAGACATACCGACCAATGGAACCGAATTGAGAGTTCTGATATGAATTCTCGCATATTCAGTCATCTGATATTCGACAAGTTCACCAAGCCCACTCAGTTGGAAGAGAATGACCTCTTCAACAAGTGGTGCTTGGAGAACTAGATATCCATATCCAAAAGAATGAGAGAGGAACACCATCTCACACCTTATACAAAAATCAACTCAAGATGGATCAAAGATCTAAATATACGAGCCAAGACCATAAAGACCCTGGAAGATAATGTAGGGAAGCATCTACAGGACCTTGTAATAGGAAATGGTTTCATGAACTTCACACCCAAAGCATGAGCAGCAAAAGAAAAACAGGTAAATGGGATCTCCTCAAAATTAAAAAATTTTGCACCTCAAAGGACATTATCAAGAAAATAAAAAGGCAGCCTACCCAATGGGAGAAAATATTTGGCAACTATATATCTGATAGGAGCCTAATAACCTACATATATAAAGAAATCCTACACCTTGAAAATGAAAAGCTAAACAACCATTTAAAAAATGGGCAAGTGACCTGAAAAGACACTTCTCCAAGGAAGAAATACAAATGGCTAAAAAGCACGTGAAAAAATGCTTGGCATCGCTAGCTATTAGGGAAATGCAAATCAAAACCACAATGAGATACCATCTTACACCCATTAGAATGGTGACTATTAAATAAACATCTCACTGTATGTGTTGGAGAGGATGTGGAGGAATGGGAACCTTCATCCACTGCTGGTGGGATTGTGGAATGGTCTAGCCACTGTGGAGGACAGTTTGGCAGTTCCTCAAAAAACTAAATATAGATCTTCCATATGATCCAGTGATTCCACTGCTGGTATATACCCAGAAGAATTGATGGCAAAGACACGAAAAGATATATGCAACACCAATGTTCATAGTGGCATTATTCACTATTGCCAAAAGTTGGAATCAACCCAAATGCCCATTAACAGATGAATGGATAAACAAAATGTGGTACATACATACAATGGAATATTGCTCAGCTGTCAGAAGGAATAAAGGCCTAACACACAGGATAACATGGATGAATCTTGAAGACCTTATATTGAGTGAAGCAAACCAGGCATTGAAGGATGAACAGTACATGACCTCACTGATATGAATTAATGAAATTGAGCAGTCACAGAGAGCTATTGTCTGAAAGATAGGTTTACAAGAAAGAGAAAGAGAAGAGAAAATTGTGAGCCATCACCCATATGGACTTAATCTATGGTAAAGTGATAAAGTATAGTTTCATATTCAATGGATAGGACAGGTGGGTAGTGAAAATATTGGGTTTGGTGGTGCAGGTTTGACAGGTGGGTAGATTGGGAAGGGTGGGTTAGAATACTCAGGATACTGGTGGGCAGAGATAGGAGAGGGACCAGCTTAACACTTGGGATTTGTGGGTATGAGGTTGAAAGTACAGTGGTGGGAATGCTCTTATGGCAATATATCAAGAAAGTGTCACTAGTTTAGGGTGTTGGCTGGGGGCATTCGGTATAGGGCACACCTGGAGCGGGCTTCTAGGGAGTGTGTGAATATTCATCCTGTCATAATGTGTTGTACCTGTGGGTGGAGACTCACATATTGAGTAGGAAGGAGATGGACTCCCATCTTTGGGAGGACCAATTTGTTCAGAAATAGACAGGCGGGGGTCTCTCAAGAGCAAGGGAGGTTCCTAATAGGGGAGGACAAACCTTTGTGTCAAAACCTCTTGTTGCATGTAACTATGAATCATGTCATCCAATGAGTCAAGCCAATTGGTCATCGTGGGCACCACGGGGATGGGGAGGGAGGAACAGAATAGATCAAACAGGGGGTATTTAGTTGTCATTGAAAATATTTTTCATTACCTTACAGTGATGGACACAGGACATGGTAAATATCATCAAAATATATAAAAGTGTAAGCTCTAAAATGTAAACCATACTGTAAACCACTGACAATGTTTAGTAGCTATGTTTCACTATCTGTATATCAGCTATAACAATGCTACCATCCACATACAAAAAGGTTTTAATATGGAGTGAGGAAAGGGGGAGGAGATTGGGTATATGAGAGTGTCTTGTATTCTGTGTGTGACTTTGCTGTGACTGAAAACTTCTTTGAAAACAAAATGAAAAATAGTGAGACACTGGGGAGTGAGGGGGCAAGGTGCCATGGTACAGACTGGACACCAGATATTGCAGTGATAAAAGACCAAATGTCAAAAAATATATACTTTTTTTCATTTTTTTGAATATCCCAATCTTTTAATTTAATTTAATTTTTAGGTTTTTTTTTTTAAGTTTTCTTGTATTTCATCTCTTACATTTAAACTTATCGTTATTATTTCATTTTCCTATTAATTGTATTTGGTTATTATATTGGCTTCATCTTTAAAGAAGCTTTGGATCACAGAAGAGTTACAATTGCGGGGAGAGGATTGTTGGTGTGTGGGGGGGGTGTCAGGGATGGGGGCTGTCAGGGATGGAGGGTGCATGGGAGGAAGTTCACCTGAACATACATACAAGGTTTATAAAATTGTTCAAATGTTCATGGGGCATGGTCACAGTGGGTGGAGAATCACTCAATAAATGAGAGAATACTGAATTCCCATCCTGGAGAGCTCTGCCACATTCTCCATGGGAGCAGCAACAGTCCCCCAAGTGCAGGGGCAGTGTCTGGCAAAGGAGGATGATCCACTGTTGGGCCCTTGTTATTGATGACCAGCCTTACGAGTATTTGCTCTTGAAATTGAAACTTAGCCTATTGTTATGGGGTGCCTAAGGGTTGCCTCCTGAGACCCCCCCCCCTTGTTACTCAAATGTGGCCTCTCTCTAAGCCAAACTCAGCATATGAATGCATTACCTTCCTCCCAACGTGGGATATGAGTCCTGGGGTTGAGCCTCCCTGGTACCGAGGGATTACTACCAAGTGCCAGCTGGCACTACGACTGGAAAAAAACCTCGAATAAAAGGGGGAAAGGGCAAAGACAAATGAGTTCATATGGCTAGGAGACTTCAAAGTGAGTTGGGAGGTCATCCCAGAGATAATGCTTATGCATATCTCAGTAGGACCTCATAGGCTTCCAATATAGATATTACCCCAAATAGAGGGGCTCCTGAGGGCTCTGGAGACACCCAGATCCTATGTCAGGGTGGATGGCTCTGGAGTTTGGTGCCTTATCAATGGGTCCTACTTTGGAATCTGTGCTCCTGAGAGTGACAAAGTTGAACTCAAATATGTCTTCCCTGCACATGGTTCATCTGTTTCTTCTATTCAAACCTATATGTGGTGCTGGAGTTTGTAGGTGTACTTCCAGAGACTGGAGTGTTTGGCTGTCCATGGGCAGCCCAGAATCTCGGTGGGGCTGCTACTCCCACTCTACAGCTCAATGGCTTTGCCCAGGACCCCTGGTGAGGAGATGATGATGGACAACAGCCATCCCATGGAATGGAGAGAGTCTGTAGCTGCAGGCAGGATAATCCCATCCATCTTATCCATGGGATATAAGCCCCCTCTCAATTGGAGGTGGAGTGGACATCACCATCCCAGACTCCTCAGGATTGGGGGAAGAGCTGTGGACTAGAATGGACTTACTGGTATTCTGTTATAGACATATTGTGATTCAAGCAATAGAAGAAATTACAACATTGATGTGGAGCCGTTGGCCACTGGAGGCTCTGGGGGCAGGGAGAGGGAAAAATAGTTGTAATACAGGGGCTTTTTTGGGACTTGTGAATTGTCCTGAGTGTCATTGCAATGACAGCTATAGGTCATTTTATATCATCATATAACATGCAGAACTGTGGGGGAGAGAGTGTGGTCTACAATGTGAACTATGGTCCCTGCTTAATGGCAAAGCCCCAGGATATGTTTATGCATTGCAGGTGATGTGCCACACTAATGAAAATGTTTATGTGGGAGGTTGTGGGAGGTGTGGGAGGTGGGGCATATGGGAATCCCTATAATTTTTGTGTAACATTTATGTAATCTAAGTATCTTTTTTTAAAAAAATTAAAATTTTTTTTTTTTAAAAAGAATTAATGGAGGAAGAAGATGCAATTTTTCAGCCTGAAATGGATTCTACCCTTGTATAATTGTCCTATGATTGCTATAACAAACTACCACAAATGTGGTGGCTTAGATAACGCAAATTTATTGTTTTACAGTTCTGAACGTCAGAAATTCAAAATTGGTCTCACTGGGCTAAAATCAATGTCTCAGCAGGCTGTGTTCCCTTCTGGAGGCTCCAAGGGAGAATTTGTTTCCTTGCCTTTGTATCTTCTAGAGGCTGTCCACATTCCATCATTCATAGGCCCTTCCCCCATCTTCAAAGCCCACAATGGCAGGTTGAATCTTTCCCAAAGGGAATCATTCCAATCTCTGCTTTCAATATCAAGTCTCTCTCACTGACTCTCTCTTCTGCTGTCCTCTCCCACCTGGATAATACAGGATTACCTCCCCATCTCAAGATCAGCAATTAGTGACCTCCATTACATCTGCAGCCTTAATTCTCCTTTGCTATGTAAACTAACATTCACAGTTCTGGGGATTAAAGCATGGGCTTCTTTGGGGACAGGGGAATTATTCTGCTGACAACTATCCTGGTAGCATAACAGGGATTTACCTAAAAGTAACTTTCAGGAGAGTGCTCTCCTTTCATGGACTTCATTCCCTGAGGCATTGTATCTTTCTATTTTTTGCATCATTTCTTACTCCATTCTCCAGAAAGCTGAGGCCACGACTCCACCATCAATCTATTTGCCATTATATCTTCTTCTAGAGAATGAAGCTTGGTGCAGGGTCTAGTTTTCAATGGCTTCTTTACAGGGATCACACACAATCACTTCTCCTATCCAACCAGTACCTGGAACATGTTTTCCAAATTCTACCTCTGCTTATAGCCTTCACCCTTCGTGATTCAGTTCTTCAAGCAAAACCAGGTACCTATTGGTAGACCTAAATCCTGGGGAATTCTGGAAAAGGTGAAGGATGTGAAAATAGAAATGGACATCTTGTTCTCCCTCTGACTGGCCACTATGGTCTGTAGAGAGGAAATTCCTGTGTTCTATGTTAGTAATGCCATCAGATTGAGGGACCTGAGGGAAGCTAGAGGTGGTGCCCTAAAGCAGACGTTGGAAAGAGAAATCATACCAGAGAAAAAATTTTCACAACTGCTTTGTGGTTTTTGCATTTCCTGCCTTGTTGTAGTTCTTCTTCCTCAAAGGTAGATTTCTAATTGATTAAACTGAATTTTTCATCCTTAAATGGATATTTTACCATTTCAATTGGGCTCAGCTGACAAATCCACAGTTTTACAGTTAATCTTAGAGTTTGGAGAGATGGAATCAACAATTTTATGTGTATATAGCTTGTGCTGGACAAGAGGATGTCTGAGTTGTATTTGTTTAAACATACTTGTATTATGTTCTAGTTTGTTCAAGTATCAATGACTGATGTACAAATGTGAAGATACAGCGGCCACACTTGTAGTAATATAATATGGCAAAAGCATTTTAGCATAGTTTCCCATAGTATTTATACGTGCAATAGGATTGCTCCAACTCCTCTCTTAAGGTGTTATGAGGATCAGGAAATGGCAAGGGTGATTTCCAAAATGAGGCTTTATATGTATCTCAGATAAGGTATACCCACCTTTAGCATGATTAAGTTTAAAGTTACATATGCAGATAGGAAGTGAATTCATTGTTTGGAGCCATTAAGGTCTATTGGTTGTCAGATCTGGCTTTTAAAGGTATGTAGGAATCAAAAAGGGAAAAAAACAGAAGGTGATCTTGGAAAGATGAAATCTGAAGACAAATCCCAGACTCTCTCAAGCTGCCTCACATACAACAAAGGAATATGCTAGTGTGATTTCAAGGGTCATCTGAGGCTGAGATTTCTCTCAGGATGTTCACGGCAGATCAAAGTCGAGAGCACAGCTCTCAGTGGTGCCAGAGCACGAGAAGAGGGACCAGTGAGGGGGAAATCTGCCCTCTCTGAAGCTTTACTGAGCCTTATGGCTCAGTCATGCTGGTCCACACGGAAGGAAGCCATTCTACTTCTACTGCTCAAGTGATGCTAATGGCTTGAGAGGGAGCTGGAATAAAATGGACTCACCCTGAGTAGCAAGAGGAATATCACAATTTACTGAGGGGATTTAGTAGCCTTGAAGAGGATGCCAATTGACAATTAGAAAATCTAGTTCCTATTGAAGGAGGAATAGTAGGAAAGGCAGAAGTAAACCTTAGAAAACATGCCACAAGAACTCACAGAGAGATGCCATTTGAATACTAATAGGATTTTCTGATGCTTGGAAACATGGTTTCTGATTTTAAAATTTTAGAATGTAAACTGAAAAGCAGAATGACTTCTGCTGAGAACCATATTCGTTTTCCAGTTTGGAAAATCAAATAGATAAAATAGATAAAATTCATTGCTCAAAGGAATGAAGTTCCTAAGTCAAAAAGAGAGAGGCAGACAGACATAAAAGGCAGATTAAGGAAACCTATTATAGAAATAATTAGAATTCTTTAAAAAACAAGTGGAATAGTATAGCTAAATAACATCAATTAGAAGAAATTTCTTACAAGTATTAAGGCAGAAGGAATAGATTTCCTACCAAGAGGAGATGGGCTCAGATTTCTTGGAAGATGGGCAGCAACATATGCACACTGTAGTGACAAAAGACCTATGAGACAGAAACTCCTGCACCAAGTGAGATTTCAGTCATCTGTCAGGGCAAAAGGAGTTTTCTTTTGTACTTTCAACGATTTACATAATTTATTATATAGTTATGTTATCTGAAGAAAAGTAGAAGGATAAATGGATATATGCTTATCAAACAGCAATTTAATTAAAACAGTTTTTCAAAGACAAAGGATGACAAAGAATAAAGATAAAGGAAACAATATGGACAAAGAATCTTAATATGCATACCCATGCATTTATATGCTCAGATTTATGAATATATATTTATGGTCTAAACAGATGATGGTTGGTATTTGTACTCTAAAATGTAAGGAAAGGTAAATAAGAGCAACAAATCATCAAGGAAAAAAAAAAAAAACAATGCAAAATGATACCTTGGAACTAAAAGATTCCAAATTATTGTTATGTATATGACAACCTATCCCCTCAATGTATTGGAGATAGACTCATTTATAATTTTCCTACATATGTGTCTTCTGCCCCTTTTATTTGAACCTATAATTAGCACTATACCTGTTAAATATATGTCCCAGAGACTTAAATCTTCGGTCTGTTCATGTGCCCGTTGAACCCTGAATCTCAGCAGAGTTGCAGCCAACATCTGCTCTCCAGGTCATCAGACTCACCCAGGACAACTAACAAAAGGATGATGATGGACAACTCCCATCCCCCAAAACAGAGACTATCTACAACTGCAAGCAAGACAGTACCATCCATCTGCCCCATGGGATCTAAGCCTCCTTTCAAATAGAAACAGAGTGGGCATCACCATCCCATAATCTTCAAGATTTTGGAATGAATAAACATAAGGGGGGAATGCAACTATGGACGAAAGAAGACTTATGGTTAATCTAGCAATGAGAGAACTTGTAACACTGATAAAAAGGCAGTGCCCACCAGAGGTTCTGAGGGGAGGGAGAATAGGTGTAACATGGGGCATTTTGGGGATATTGGAATTGTCCTGCATGACATTGCAATGATAGATACAGGCCATTATAAACTTTGTCAAAACCTATAAAATTGCATGGTGCAAAGTGTAAACTATAATGTAAACTATAGACCATGGTTAGTAGCAATGCTTCAATATGTGTTCATCAATTATAACAAATGTTGTTAATGGGGGAAACTATGGGAGGGGGAGAGGTAGGGAATTCCCTCTATTTTTGATGTAACATTTATACAATCTAAAGCTTCTTTAAACATACACATAAAATAAAATAAAAAGATAGCAGGATGAGTGTTAATGGCAGCCCCTTCCCCCATCACCATTGGAAAGTGATGTAACATCCTAGACAATATTAGGTGAAAATGAACTAAACTAACCAAAACAACGAGAACGAGAATAAGAGCACAAAAACAGCTAAAAAGAAAAGGAAATGCAATAAATCCAAAAAGTCACTGGAAAACCTAAAAGGTTATTTTGGGTAGAAAATAACTGAAGCATACACCCCTAAAAATGTACATTTTAATTTAAATAGTAAGGAAACCACAGGCAAGAGTGGGCAAAAGAGAAGACTGCGAACATGGCAGCAGTGTTTCCAGAATGTTGTCCAAGCCTGGAAACGGCAGACGCTGGGAGGAGAAGGGGCCCAGTGGCCCTAAGCAGAATATATACTCATTTGGGACCCCAAAGCAGGCCAGCTTTTTGATACCTGTCTCACCTTCCTCTCGCCCATGCAGAACATGCAAAGCCACGGGACAGTCAAAGGCGTGCAAGGACGGTAAGATTGGGCCATTGTGGTCAGACGCTGGGACTGTGCCAGGAACCCCAGGAGGGGCTGGCCCTTGCCAGCTTTCCCCACAGGCCTCTGCGCAGCCAGGCCGAAACAGTCTCAGAAATACAATCACCAGCCATGTGAGGAAAACCGACG
Source organism: Tolypeutes matacus (assembly GCA_026826555.1). Lineage (NCBI taxonomy): Eukaryota > Metazoa > Chordata > Mammalia > Cingulata > Chlamyphoridae > Tolypeutes > Tolypeutes matacus. The sequence continues at coordinate 3,711,408 of JAKSZT010054382.1, read as the reverse complement.
CCATGACAGACAGAAACCACTCTCAACCGATGGCAAAACCCAGCAGAGAACGGGAAAGTCGCGTGTGCAGTTATTTCCTCTTCTTTTAAGGTGGGGAGAAGACTGGTAATGATATGGGTTGATGCTAACAAGATTTTGTTTGACACTTAACACTTTAACACAGGTGTTAAATCATAAGTGATCATTAAAGGAAGAAAAACAGAAAAGTCCGTTAAGGAAATGTTATAAATAAATAAATACATAAAACCCAAAAAGAGAGTGGGAAGTAATGAAAACTCAGGATAAATATAAATTACTAGGTAGTAAGTAAAATGTTCAAAGATATTAATAATCAATATAAATATAAATGTGAATGGATAAAATCCATCTATTAATGACAGATTTTAAAATACAAACAAAGACAAGCAGGATCAAATAGACCTCAAATTAAAAAGATCTAAAAACAAAAACAATTTTTTTTCATTTTGATGGAAGGAATAATCCATAATGAAAATATTATGGCCCTTAATATTTATGTACCCAGCACATAGCTTGAAATATATAAAGGAAAAATGATTGGCCATGGAATACTAATTGACAAAGCTGCAAACGTAGTGAGAGAGTTTATCACATCCCTCCCAGAAACTGACAGATGAAGTGGACCAAAAGAAGTGTAGGTATATTGAATAATAAAATGTTTGAAATAATAGAACTTGAACTCAATAGAAATTGTACATTGTTTTGTGAATTTGAATAATGAAATAAATTTATTTAAGTAAATAAACATGTATTACTTTGAATTCCACAAAACTGTATTTAAAAAAACACATATGGAACATTCACAAATACAGATTATAAATCAGGACACAAAGGAAATTTCAATGAATCGCCAAAAAGCTGACTTAATGCGATCTATATCCATGAAACAAAAGGCAATGCAGCTAAGAAATGACAACAAAATAAGAGCAAAAACAATTGCATTAGCTGAAAAGTAAAACACATTTATAGAGAATTATTGAGTTCGTGAAACTATAAAAGTGGAAATCACTGACTATTTAAAATTTATAGGAAAAATAATACTTAGATATAAAAATAATGGGCTAAACCCAAAGCAGTAAACATTGAATAGCTGATGGCTATAAAATCAAGTATTGGAAAAATAAGAAATCTTCCAAATAAATTAATTGAGCCTTCATTACAAAAGCTAGAATAGGACACCCCAGTGATTAAAGAAAAAAAAAAAAAAGCAGAAAGAAGGAATTTATAAAGATGATAGTCAAAAATAAAAGTACCACACTAATGCAAAGTGTTAATAACAGGAGCTGGGGGTGCATAATATGGAAACTTTGTAATTTCTGTATAATTTTTCTGTAAAGCTACAACTTCTCTGATAAAAAATTATTTTAAAAAATAAAAAAATAAGGTAAAAGCATGGAGTGAGCAAACAAAATCAGAGACACTTTCAATATAAGTTAATATAAAATTACAGCAAGTGTTTGGCTGAAGAAATCGATTTAAGGCTATTTCTCAGTATCCTGAGATTCAGGGAAGTGACTGCATTGCATACTCCTTGGCAGAATCTGGTAGCTTTAGAGCAAATTGTCCCAGCAGTCAGACCAACCTTCCCGGCCATAGGTCTTGCCTGTATAGCAATGAGAAGTTAAAGAAGGAGGAATCCACTGGAGCCCCAGTCAACTGCTGAAAAGAGAAAATGATCAGGCACAAAGCAGGGTAGTGTTGGGGAGGGTGATGAAATGCGTCTCCTATGGCTCAAAAGAGTTCGTGCCTATTCCCCAGCTGTAAGGGCCCTGATCAGGCCAAGGCAGCCAGGGAGCAGACACTCCAAAACGGGCGACCTTGAGTCTTGGCTGGTGGATAACGACTCACAAAGAGTTGACAAAATCCAGCTGCTCCCTGGAAGGTACATGCTTTCCTTCAACAGACAGGTGAAAGTTGTAATAAATTGGCTTTAAAAATTCAAAGAGCTTTGGTCTTATTGATTTTTATAAACAAAATCCTTTGGGTGCCTTATGAGTATAATGACAGTGTGACAATCTAGCTTCCTGGAATAAAAGTAGAGACATGTATAAATTAAATATGCTTTGCTGTTGAAATATACCCGAATGTAGGAGTTACCTGGGCTCTTTCCATTCATTTTCTTTTGCTCTGCTCTTTCCCTTCCCTTGCCTTGCCTTCCCTTCCCTTCCCTTTCTCTTTTTCTTTTCTTTCTTTTCTTTTCCTTTTCACTTCTCTTCTTTCTTTTCTTTTCTTTCATCAGAAAGAAACTTTCTTAGCTTTTTCTTTCAAATGAAGTAGAGAGCACTGCAGTATGGGCTCCCCAAATCCTTGTTTTATATGGGGATTGAGAGTTGGGTAGGGCCACAGGCTTTAGGCAGGAGAGCTGCCCCCCCTCAGGCTTATTCTTTACTAGCCCAGATCCTGCACATTCTATAAGGGTCAACTCAAACTGACTTTTTTTTTTTTTTTCCCCAGAATCCAAGTTGTTTAATTTGGTCTACTTCTGGGTTTAAAAAATTTTTGTGCATTTCCCCCTTCTATCGTTTCCTAGATTATATCACCACTTTACCACCTCTCCTCCAGTGAAAAAAAAACAAACAAACCAAAAATTGTGTTCTCCCAAAGGTGAAAAATCAAACCATATTTATATTTCTAAGAGCAGAAAGAAGAGAGCAAAGAAGGAAGGGAGATTAATCATGAAGCTAAAGTTTAGTGAGTGATTACTTTGTGATAATTATTATTTCGATTATTTCACATTTTATTGCATTTAATCCACACATTGACCTTGTGATATTTATATTGATATCTTCAGACCATGTCAATTTTAGAAAATTTCAGGAATACAGCCAAGATCACAAAGTTGGTTAATATTATAATGTTGATCTAATTCCAAAATGTGTCCTCTATTTGCTACTATGTAATTAGGTCATATTTAAAAGCAAAATAAGTAGGCTGTAGAGGTGTCTTTTCCTACAAGAGATGGTGAACCTCTAAAATGTGCAGTGGACCTAACAATTGCCCATGACCATGAAGAAAAATCAGAGGAGGAGATAAGAGCACCTTTTGACCATGATGTTTATTTTACTGGAAATGGAACAAGCCTGATTTTGAAATGTGGCTGAGAAAAGATAAAGTTTCCCTGGGGATGAATGGAGTTGTCAAAGAAAATGAACAGTTCAACCTCTGGACACTCAATAGCAATTGGACTATGAATCCATTTAAGGCAATTCTAGATCTGATCTGATATCTAAAGTTATAGCAAGATCACTCACTTTGGCAGGAGGTAAATTAATTTGCTAACTCGCTGGCTGTCAAATCATGATAAATCCTAGGCAAATGCATTTTTTTCTTGGCCACAATAAGATTTTCACTACTCCATTTCATTATACATTTCTTTTTACCTGTTATTAAACACATGTATGAGTATAAATACATACATAAAGATTTTTATGTACAATTTTATGCAGTATTATTATACAACCATTATTCAGTTTCAAATAATGTTAAGCGATTCTAACTAGCTTAAGCAAGAGTAGAAATTTTTGCAATTATACATTGCTGTTTCGTGGAATCACAAAAGAAGTGAATCAACATAAGTCACTTAGGAAAGTAACTGTGAAGTTCAACCCAAGGACTCTAAGACCAGGAGTTTACCAGCCTTCTCTTCAGACAGCTAATATAAATACGACTTGGCTCATAATCTGATTAGACTGTTTTGGATGCAGTGCCCGATCTCAATTAATTGGCCTTAGAGCAAAGTCAGATGATGTGGACATGGTTGATGGCAAGGTTTATTTCAGAAGCAGTTATCACACAAGAGAGATCATCTTAAAACCTGAGTAATGTATCCCTTTATGAAATTTTGATGAGATATTTCTTCTAAACTATATTTTTCTTTCTAACAGGTAGCACATTCAGACAAAGTTAGGCTTGATTAAGTGTTCAATAAAGATTTTGACAAAACCTAAATCTTGATCCTACTTAGTTGGGCCTAGCTGGTTTAGGGATTGTATGTAAACATGCTGAATGAAAAAAGCAAAATAATGTACTGAGAATGACTTAGCCCCTAATCTGAAATGAGAAATTTCCATATCACGTTTTCCAAAGATGGCCATATCAAGATGTTCGTTACACATTTTCTTTCTACAGTACAAAGTTAACACCCCCCACCCCACCCCCATTGGCAGGTATAATCTATGTCTCTTCCCTTGAAGCTGGATAGAATTTTATATGTGCTCCAAACAACAGACTTGGCAGAAGTGACACTACATGACATTCCAAGCTAGATCTTAAAAGGCAAAGCAGTCTCTGTCTGGACCCCCCATCTCTCCTTGGGTTTCTTGCTCTGGGAGATGCTAGCCATGGGCTGTGAGAAAACTCAGACTAGTCTATATGAAGAGGCCACATGGAGAAAAACTGAGGCTTCCAGCTACCAGTCAGCATCAAATGCCAGACATGCAAGTGAAAAAGACTTTAGGAGATTCCAGCCTCCAGCCCTGGAGCTGCCCAGCTAACGCTGTTTAGATAGAGCTTTGCTGAGCCTTGCACAGGTTGTAGATTCATGAACCAATTCAATGTCATTGTTTCAAGCTTCTAAATTTTGTTTTGTTTTGTTATGCAACACCAGCTAACTGGTACCGATTTTGGTACCTAGATATGGGGTGCTGCCATAAGTGTAACTTAAAAGGGTGGCAGTAGTATTGTGACTGAATGATAAGCAAGAGTTAGAAGGATTTGAGGACAGTTTCGAGGAAATCTGATGATGAGGGCTTGAAGAAAGTGAGGAAAACACTCTTGAAACCTGAAGGAGAAGAGTTTCTTCAGGTAGTGTCAGTAAGGTTAGCAACAAGGTCATCTGTTGAAATGTGGAAAGTAAAAAATGTACCTAATGAACTGGGTGGTCAAGCTCGAGAGATTTCCCAGCAAAGTGTTGAAGGTGTCACCTGCTTATAATAAAATGTAAGAAGAGAGAGAAAAACTAAAGAAAAGTTAAATATAAAGGACCCAGGGCTTACTGAGTTTTAAAACCCAGGGTCACACCATAAGATTCTTAAGACCTAAGAAAGATCTAAAGAGGCATCTCAGAGATAAAAGGTGCACCTTACAGATACTTTCCATTAAATGAAAAGGCCTCTAAGGGCATTTTCCACAACTGACATAAAAAGTATAAGGCAAAGGAAACCTTACCTTGAACAAGTCAATGGTTGAGACTCCTTGTCTATTAGATCTTATGTTAAGTTGATTCATTAGAAACCCACAAGTTCTACAAAGAATTCTATCAGCTTGGACTGAAAAGGTAGAGGCAATACCAAATGAAAAGAGACCTTTGGATCCCCCAAATTGCTACAATCAGAAAAGCAAGCTGAGAAAATGGCACAGCGATAAACATCAGCCATTTCTAGTGGAAAAGCAAAGATGTCTCAGTGGGAAGAACCAAGCAGCAAGCAGGTGGATCCAGGAGAATCATGGAGAATCATCTTCAGATAGTAGGACTGAGTTCTAATCCAGGAACCAGCGTTATTTCCCAGGTGCATTTCAGAATTGCTGTAGACCATAACTCCTCGTGCTGCCATTTCTCTCTTTTGATCAGGAAGTTCATAGCAGTAAACTAATGTTTGCTGCACCATTGTGGAGCATTGGGGTGTGTAAGGGACACTTGACTTGCTCTTTTAGTTCACAGGTCTTGCAATCTAAAGAAACTGTCCTTGTGGAATTGCACCTGGGGAGCCTCGTTGGCAATCAGACATTATTTAGATGATGAGAACCTGGATTTTGAGATGATGCCTAATTGAGATGAGGTTTGAGGGTCTTAGGCAAGAGGAATGAGTGTATTTCACACATGGGAGAGGCCTTGAGGTTATTCTGGCTGGAAAACGGAGAGTGGCAGATTATATTTTCCCAAGGTGGCAGCTACTTCTTCTCACAATGTGATATTGACTCTCCTCTCTTTCACAGCGTGGCCAAGACATGAGTTCATGTTGCCTTCCCTCGAAGCTGAGTGGACTTTCTTAACTGCCACCCTCAATAGAATGCAGCAGAAGTGACACCATGTGACTTCCCAGGCCAGGTTGTACAAGGCAGTATGGCTTCCAGCTGGCTCCCTCTTTCGGACACTCACTTCCTGGTTCAGACCCGGTGCTGAGGAGAGGCCGTGTGAGAAGAGGTGAACCATCTCAGCCATCAGCAACCGCCAGGCATGAGTAAACAGGAGCCAGCATCCTTTCAAATGTTCTTTCCCTCAGCCTTGGAACTAAGTCGATGATGCTGACGGGGTCAGCCTTCTCCAAGCCTCACTCAAATTGAAGGTTTATGAGCAAGAAAATGGTATTGTTTTTAAGCCACTAAATTTTGGGGTGCTGTGTAGCACTGGAACAATAATTATGTATGTTGTTTACATTCCAAACATTTGTAATGAATATACCCAACTTTTACCATCTTGTGTCTGAAACAAGAGTCATATGTGTATTTATTCCAAAGGACAGTGGCTCCAGTCAGACACCTGCTCACCCAGAATCTCATTCTTCCTCCAACCCACATCTTGGTCTTCTATGTCTGACTGCTTAAAAAGAAAATACACTTTAGCCTGCACAAGTGTGCATATGTGCACACGCCACACACGCACGCACACACTCACACACACAGCAGTTCTCTCCACCTCAGCAATTCAGAACACCTGCATCCAAAACACAACAGGCAAACAGTCTCCAGAGATGCATCTCTACCTCTGCCTATAGATAGACTCAGTCCACAGGTTCCAGTCTCATTGTCTCTAAGGAGCTGACTGATGTCAACTCCTCATCAGAGTCACCAGTGCAAAACTTTGTTTCTTCCGGATTCATCTTCTATGTAATGCAGATCCCCCTTTAGGCTCCATATCATAGCTTTACTTTGGTCTCTTATATTTGCCTCAAGTCGTTATTCCTCGGTTCTTTAAACTTTGCTCCACCTTCAGCCTGTCATCAGTTGGATTTTATTTTTTTCAAACCATGCCCCCAATGCTTGGCTTCCCTATAGTTTGCGTTGCTACCTGCTGGCTTCCCAGTCTTCTTGTTAGTGGGTGGATGAAACTGCAGCTCTCTGTCTCTTTAAAGTGAGAACACCATCTCTATATGCTGTCTCTGGCACAATCAGCATTCTTCTGCAGTGGAGGAAGTGGATGGCAGCCGCATTAATGGGAAGAAGCTGATCTGAAAAGAGATTCCCATTATGCAGTACCCAGGTGCTTTCTGCATTGTGCTGTTCAGCATCTCTCTGTAGCCACAGCTCAACAGTGTCACTGGCTAATTGTTTCATACACAATGTCATGGGACGTTTCATGTGCAAATATCTTTGTTATAACCAAAGAGTTCATTCAATTGTGCACCTGCTTTTCATTTAAAATGAATGTATATCAGTGTTCCTGCATGGTTTTTGAAAACATAATTTTAATAGTTACATATAAAATTCAATTTAGTGGCTCAACTGTAACTTACTCAACCATTCCACTGTTATTGGAACAGTAGATTGCTTCCTATCTTTCATTACTATGAATATTACATACATGGCAACTATTTAATATAGTAGGTTTTTTCCTAGATGTGGGGGATAATTTCTTTAATTTGTCAAGCATTAAAAACCTATTTGTGCTTCTTAATACATATCATCATTTTTATCCCCTGAAGTTGTCTGTTTTCATTTTTACTGCCACTGTCATTATTTGAATGAAGATATTTATTTTCTTATTTTGCCTAGGATCAGATATTTATCTTATTTATATTTTTCCAGTTGCATTAGTGAAAAAAGTATTGTTGCCTCAATTTACCTTTGTTTGATTATTGACAAATATAACCTTTTTATTCAAGTGCTTGCTTATAATGTTTACCAGGTACTATTTCTCTTATGAATTGTTTGTGCCCATTGAACTTTGCCAAATATCATAGAACTAGTTCCTTGCAAAGCTTGGATTTGAAGCCAGGATTTTCAGGACTGTGGCAAATTATGTCATCTTTTGGATGATCTATAAACCTCATAGATCTATGACATTTAATGTATGTAAGAACCATGACTAGAAAGTACAGTAGTGGATATTCAAGAATTGATTCTTGGTAATTATGGCATTATTTTTGTCCTTGGGGTAATTACAGCAGCAACTTGACTCTCCAGAAGAGTATTAAATACTAATGATAACAAACATTCTTAATTTATTCCTGGTGTTTAGGGGAATACCTTTAGTGTATCACTATTAAATATTGTCTTGAATATTGGTTCAAAAGAAAGCATCTAATTAAACTAAGAAAATGGAAGGAAGGAAACACGGCAGGTTAGAGAAAACATTAACAGAGCTGACAATGAGCCCACTATACAGAGAATAAACAATGTCAAACAATATTGAAAAGACTAAAATTATTGGCAAACTTCCAGAGAGAAAGAACAAGCACAAAAGTGTGAATGGCACAAATTCTCCCATTTTAAATGGAAGCCATTACTATAGAATCTATCGACATTTAAAAAACTATGAACAATTTTACAATGAAGTTTTGAAAATTTTGGTGAGATAAATAAATTCCTAGAGAATACAATTTAACCAAACCTGACACAAAGAGATGCAGATCATCTGAAGAGTCCTGTATATATTAAGGAAATTAAAATGTAAATGGTGGGAGCAGATGTGGCTCAAGCAGTTGAGTACCTGCCTCCCACGTGGGAGGTCCCAGGTTCGGTTCCCAGTGCCTCCTAAGAGAAAACAAAAACAAACAACAAGCTAAACAAAACAAAACAAAAAACAACTCAGGGGAGTTGATGTGGTTCAGTGATTGAACATTGGCTTCCAACATATGAGGTCCCAGGTTCAATCTCCAGCCTCCAGTACCTCAAAAAAAAAAAAAAAAAAAAAAAAAAGGTAAGTGATACCCTTCCCATCAAGCACCAACAACTAAGTAACAACTCCAGGTTTATGTGCTTTCTCCAGTGAAATCTACCAAATATTCATGAAAGTAATGACACCAATGTTAAACAGATTTTTCTAAGGAATAGAATAAGAAGGACCATTTCCTTACTTGTTTTATTAATTCAGTATGACTTGGTATAAAAACCTGTAAAGGAGTCTACAAGAAAGGAAAACTTCAGGGCAGCCTCTCTAAGGAAGAGAGTTGCAAAAATTTCTGAACACTTGTCTGGAGATAGAGAAAAACAAACTTACTCTTTTAACTTTTTCTTTATTCTAGGACTTAAAGGTTTATTTAACATTTGATAATCAATCAATGTAATTTGCCACATTAATTGAATAAAGGTGAGAAATTATATCATCATCTGAATTAATGAAGTAAAAGATGGGTTAAATTGAAATAGAGAAAAGATTTAATTAGAAAATTGTAACACCTGCATACACACACATGCAATCTCTAGAATTCCTAGATTTCATGTGTAAATTTTCAAAGTTCTTAACAGAAAGGTCTTTGGAAATGATTTCAAAGACTCAGTAGAAAGGAAAATCCACTGCCTGAGTGAAACAGGTGTTGGGTGCTAGTTAGGTAAACTTTGGGGTAAAATGCTGCTTTTGTTAGGATGAAAATGAAAATTCCAAGAGATGCTGTGCCTCTTTGTGTCCAGTGGAGCCTAGGGGATTGATCAGAAATGGCTGCATGTGTGAATGTACAGACAACCCTGAAACAGTTTCAGAGTTCTTCCAGTATAAGAAGTTTCCAACCAAGGAGAACTTTCCTCTTTGCCAGGAAGTTAGCATGGCCAGCTTCCCAAGGCCAGCATGTTGTGGTTATAGCTGAAATACCTCCTGGAAAGCTGCTCACCACGGAGCCTTAAGACTGGAAACGAGAGACTGTCCTCATGTGTGCGGATGGACAACGAAAAAACCAAAGGAGAGCCACCGGGTCCAGGCGTGTGCCGGCCTGGTTAGATGACAACTTGAGCTGTCTGACACCTACTCCTGTCCTAAACCTTAGACAGAACTCTGAGCAAGGCAAGGAGGCGGTGCCCCTGGGTTGAATACTATGTTTCCAACTGGAAGCTCCTGATACATCATGTTTAGTTAGAGAAAAAAAATAATTAAGAAAAAAAGTTACACATTTTACTCGCCTGTTTGTGAATTGCTATAGAGTGTCCTGGGACCAAGAACCTGGGAAGATGGGCCTGAATTAAGGACGAGCCTAGAATCACTGCAGACTGCCGCCTGCTGTTTGAGTTGGGGACACGGTCTAGGTCAAAGGATTGGAGAAGGTGAGTGATAGGGAAGCAGCTGAGGTCCAGAGAAGGGCCACGGTGTAGGGCCCTGGGACACACATCCTGGTGTTTGTAGGACCATGTAACATGGACTAGAACTAACCCGCCCTCACTCATTGGAAAGATACAGTGTGCTTGTTTCATTTTATTTCCCAATTCTCTTTCCAATTAACCTGGCAAAGAAGAGTGGCTGCTTCAGAGCCAAGGTCAAGTTTGGACTACACAGAGCTTGAATTCCCTTGCTGGAGCTCAGGTGCCCAGGCATCATCACCAGTCTTCAGGAGCATCTGCCCCTCAGGACACACCTGCAAGGGGACTTCAGCCAACCCTTGTTCTTGGCAGGCTTATCTTAGGGGCACACCAAGTTGTTACAGATTGATCCCAGGAAATCTGACTCATCAGGAGAAACAAGGGCACTGGCTTACATTCAATTTGTACCCTGCTTTTAAAGAGCTGGGTGACTGGGCAATGCCAACTGACCCTTTAAGTCTAATCTGGAAAATGGACACACAGTCCTCAAACTAGTGATATTGGGATAGCCTAATGGACCTTCAAATTTAGCTCAGCGCTTCTTTTTATGTCATTAGCTATCAAAAAATGGAAGTCAGTATTTGTCATCCTAAAATAGCAATGGCCCATATGTTGGGATTTAAACATAGAAAGAAATTTGTGTGTCTCGCTCTCTCTTCTTTCCAAAACCAACCCCTCTGGGCCGACATATTTGTTGTTTGCCTTGAACTTGGAAATAGAACATTTGTGGCTCTGAGACTCCTCTTGTTCCCTTCTTCTGTGGGCACAGTGAAACACACTTCTATTTTGGACAGCAACCTTCTGTTTTGAAAGTTTTGGGGAGAGAAAGGCCTGCGGCCTTTTGTCGATGTGGCATATGTCAGTATAAAGCAGAATTAATTTTCTGAAAAAGAAAGCGTGCTCGTCTTTAACCTTTTAAGGTATTGTAGCGGAGGATACATGGTGCTGCTAGAATCTCAGGAAAGCTGGTTCTGCAGTTAAGTTACGCAGTGAGGAAAAAATCCAGGTTGAGCTCTCCTCCTTGAGGCTCTGAGTGTGATGTGGGATTGGCAAACTCTCCAGAGGATGCTCCAGTGTGCCCACTGAAGAGGGCAGGTACGAAGCTGGTGGGCTCCCAGGTCAAAGACAGATGGGGCTCTGCAGACCAGCTCCTTAACAGGACCGCGTCGCTTAAAAAACAGCTCGGTGTGGTAGTATGAGAATAAAAGACATTTTATCTCTCTCAGGGCTGAGTCCTGGGGTTGTCCTCGGCAGCAGGGTGTACTGGCAGGTGCAAGGGCTTCAGAATCAGGTTGGCATTGCCAGCAGCGGGAGCTTTGGCCACACCGTCTATCTTACATGACCTTCATTTTCTTCTTCTGGGTTATGGGAATAATACATATTATTAATAATTTCTTTTCCAAATTAAATAGGGGAAACACGAAGCACATACCTGGAAAGCAGAAAGGGTGGCCATTTTTCTATGAGAATTAGGTATCAAAACTCTACAAAACAGTCAGACCACCCAACTGTACATATCACTACTATTATCATTTTTGATAAATCTAAGTAGAATAACATTTCTCTTCTTCTCCATTGTTTTTATTAATCAAGAAGTCACTGGCCAGGTAAGCCCATGTAGATGGCCTTTTCTTTAATAACATGCAGATAAGTTGTTTAATATAAATGTGCAATGGAGGGGCTTTCCAAGTAGGTTTCGTTTAAGTATACTCACAGAACACACATCTGTGAGCTCTGAAGTGCTAATTTTGGCTGTAATTCAATATCTCTCATTTTGAAGATGAGAAAACTGAAAGAAGAGATGGATTAGAGAGAATTGGAAATGACCCCAAGAGACTCACTTATCTGCTTCCAGATTGCATTTTTGACAAGACCATCCCTTCCTGTGCTAGGCATCCTGCTGTCACTGAGGCTGGACCACTGTGAGAGCCCTGAAGGTCCAGCAAGGTCCTTCTAGAGTCCAATGGGACTCTGGCCACCTGAAGCATCCCCTCTAGGTCAAGAGCTCTGGTTCAGGAAGAAAGAATCCAATCTTTCTGCCACATTCTGTTGCTTCCACCATTTCCTGGCAGCAGCATGCCCTAATAGATCTGTCCGTCATCAAGGCCAGCTTTCCCAGGCCCTTTCACTGGTTCCTTCTTACTCGGGGCTGGTATGTGAACAGGCCCAGCAAGCAGCAAGCAGAAGCAGAGGATGGGGATTTGCAGGCAGAGCTTAGGAGCTCAGAATCCTGGTTGGTAAAATGGGAGAAGAGGACCTGACCCACCTCACATGTGTATTGAGAGAACATCTAGCAAACCCATGAGTTTCTTTGCCTCCCTCTCATTCTGAACCCTTGTGATTTAACCAAAAATGTACTGTTGATGGCACTATGGATCGAAGATTGGTGGGAATCCGAGAGTTAGGCCTTCTTCCTTGGTTAAGGATAAAGCCCAATATTAAGAAAATGAAAGAGCAAGAGAGATCTATTGTGTTTCATTCATTTTTCTTCTCAAAAACTGTTAAATGACTACACTGCATCAAATCCATATAACTACAAGGTACAGTTCTTAATCCATTATTGCAGCTTTGAGCTTTAACAAATTTCACATTTAAATAATCTTTATATGGCCCACTATGCTTATAAAAATAAGGGAAAAAAACCCTAAACATACCTTAAAGTTGCAATGATTGTTTTAATGAGCTCCCCTCTCCCCATGCCTGACTATGAGATACAAATGAGATCTCATGATTGAAGACACTTTTCTTTTTATTTCCCTTTGTCTAAAAGTCACAGAAATTAAGCCCTTACTAAATGATTTGAATACTTTAATTTTTAGAGAATTACTGAGACCCTAGCAAGTACCAAACACAATGAGGGCTATAGTATGTGTTCGTTTGTTTTTCTTTTGTAATATTAATATGATTCTAGTTTCTGGAAGAGAAAGGGTCCTCTGAAGCTTCTGGAAGGTATAAAGAATACTGTGGGCCAACAGCAGGGAGACAGAGCACATTCCCCTTGGGTGCACCCTGAGGCTCCTTTAGGCACAGAAGTGCTCCAAGGTAAGGGATGGGATGGGAGCTCCTGTTTGGAGAAGGAACAAGCCAAGGAAGGTCTGTAAAGGGCATGGGCAGAAGTCTGTGTCCCTGAGACAGCAAGCGGAAGGCACTGGAAGGCACCCAGGTTGTTCAGGTGGATTAAGCAGTCACCCAGCTCTAACTGAGGCTGAAAACGTTGTCTGTGTAAGGAGTCTGAGCTAAGGCACAAGGTTCAGAGACAAAGAAGTTTCTGGTAGCTGGTGCAGGTGTGAGCCACAGACCTGATCTGAAGTTCTAAGTTGCCATGAGTGATGCCAGGAGCTGCACCCCATGAGAGGCACAAGGAAAAAGCAGGCAGAGTAACTCTTTATCAAACCAAGGGCTGGGGAGAAAAGCCTGTGGAATGGGACTGTACCCCATGGCACCCCTCCTGTGACTGCTCCCTGCCCCAGCAGGGCCCCTGGGGCTCCACCAGCCATCTGAGGGCCACTGCTGGAGGGAGAGGACCATGTTCAGAAATTGACCACTGCTGGAAGAGTGGCAGCTACGTAGCTGGGCAGATGTTCACAAGTCCTGGACCTCTCCAGGCAGATTGTTCCCGAGCAGCCAGGTGCTGGGTCAGGGGACAGTTCCCACCTGATGATAAGGGGGTGTCAGCACCTCACCCTCACCTCCTGCTCCCCTCCAACCTCACAGTACTTCTCTTGCTCAGATAAGATGCTCACACTGGGATGCCAACGATTAATTACTTAGTGTCAGTTGAAGGTGGTATTTTTGATGATGAAGAGTTTCATGTAACTGCTAAGTATTATTATAATTAGGGAGCTAAGCAGATACATTTATCCTGCATCTATAATTAGGCAGGGAAGTAAATTAATTTTTCCTCATCCATGCTCATTTTGCTTGTTGGTTAATTTTGTATCAAGTACAAGGAGAAAGCCCGATCTCTTTCAATATGGACTCTATATGCTGTGCTCCTCTGTCCAGCCAATTTAGATAAAACTGGATCTGCCCCAGAGAAATTTCATTTGGGGGAGTGGTGGTGGGAGGAGGAGATAAGGGCTCCTTGTCTGTGTGAGTTATAAATAGCAGGCAAATAAATAGAAAGTCCCAGCTGCTGCTGGGAGGAAAAAAAATGTGTGTATTTTCCTCCTGTTACTGTATAATTAGCATGAGCCCCTGTCCTCTCTGGTGGGAATGAGTGCGGGGAGGAGGAGGTGTGGAGGAAGCAGGGGTGTGCCTTCAGCAGGGAGGAAGGCGGTTCTTCCTTGGGTTGCCCAGAGACAGCAGCACAGGAGTGTGCTCTGGCCCTTGTGGACCAGCAGGAGGAAGGACCAAGGAGCCTGATTTAGACTCCTGGAGCTGCTGCAACAAAGTCCCCCAAACTGGGTAGCTCAAAGCGTGGAGACTGAACGTCCCACAGATCTGGAGGCTAGCAGTCAGAGTCAAGGTGTGGCGGAACGAGGACCCCATGAAGCCTGTAGAGGATCATGGATCATGCTTCCTTGTGTCTTCCTGCTTGTAGATGCCTCCTCCATCACCACGTGACCCTCTTCCCTCTGGCTGCCTGGCTCCTCTCTTCCTGTAAAGGCACCGGTCATAATGGATTAGGAGCTGACCCTACTGTGGTATGACCTTGTCTGAATTTAACCAGTTCCATCTGCCACGACCCTGTTTCCAAATAAGGGCATATTCTGAGGTGCTGGAGTGAGGGCTTCAGCACCTCTTTCTGGTGGACGAATTCAACCCAGAACACACTGCAGAGACCAGACACCCCGGGCAGACGCGCGGATACAGGACACCCGCACTCAGGTTCCACTTGGCCCCGCTCCCCAGGAGGCTCAGGTGTGGCCACACCCTGGTCTTCCATCACTCCCCCCGTGCATTCCTGTCCTGGGGGTGCTCTCCTGGTCCTTGGCTCTGCTCTGGTCCTGTCCCCACGTAGAGGCAAGGTCTGCCCGAGACCAGCTCCCCTTGAGCTCAGCCTGCTCTACTCTGGGGCCCACGGGGGACGCTAACCCTGGGCTCCTGTGGGACCGTCTTCCCCGTCTTCACTCTGACCCTCCCTAACTCCTCCCAGCTCCTGGAGTCACGCTCTTCTCTTCTGCTCTGCCCTACTGTGTCATGCCATAGCATTAGGGGCTCCAAGACAGGCCCAGGTCACAGTGAGGAGATGGGGCACCTGCCGCACAGAATGCAAGAGGCTGCGTGAGCCTAGGAGGGAGGGCCGCCCTGGGTCATGTGCCCTGGGGCCATCACTGGTCCTGGCTCTGACCTGGGCTGCCCGGCCGTACATTGCAGAGGTATGGTCTGCTGAAACATGGCTCCCAGGGACGCCCAGATCCTAAGCCTGGAACCTGTGCACATGCTACCTCTCATGGCCAAAGGGGCTGTGCAGATGTGTGAGCTAAAGATGTTGAGATGGGCAGATGATTGTGGACTGTCAGGGTTGGCACAGGTGCAATCACAAGTGTTCTTACGAGATGGAGGTGGGGAAATTTGACTAGAGACAGAAGAGAGATGGCAACTGGTGACTGTGGCAGCGAGAAAGAAGAGAGGGAGGGTTGAAGATGCTATGAGGTGGACATAGCTTTCCTTCATGGAGGAAGGTCCACAAACCAAATAGGAGGCAGCCTCCAGAAACTGGAAAAGGCAAAGAAAGATTGTCCCCTCCAGCCGCTGGACAGAGCATGGTTCTGCCGACCTGGATTTCGGCCCAGTGAAATCCATCCTGGGTCTGGGATTATAAGAGAAGAAGCGTGCACTGTCTGAAGCCACTGGATTTGTGGTCATTTGTTAGAGCAGCCACAGCAGCCCTCTACCCTTGACTTCCCCTAAACTCCTGGGACCACTTTTGCCATCACACCCACAGGTCAGGTGAGAAGACACAGACCCCTCAGCCCCCCACGTGCTTGGACTTCAGCCTGGGGCCGGGGACTTAGGGTCTAAAACTCCAAAGCTCAGAACTGCCTGCGGGCGTGAAGGTAGAACGCCTGGGAAGGGTGAGGGCATCTTGGTAAAGGTCCCCATCAGGGCCACAAGCAAGACTTTTACACCCAAAGACATCGGCTGGCCAAGGCAGCCTGTTCATGCTCAGTACCCAAATAAGCAAACACAGCAGGGAAGAGGCTGAAATCATTTGCACAAGTCTCGCAGTGAGTAAATAGCAATGGGGATTCAATTCAAGGCCACTCTCCTCTCCCAAAGCTTATTTCACTGAAGCAGGAATTCAGAGCCCCTCCTGGGGGCTGCCAACCAGGAGCCCTGGCTCAGGGAGCACACAGCGCCCAGGGCTGCCAGCCCGGCGGGGGGAGCGCTTGCACCTGCTATGAGCCACCCTGGCGCACAGGCACCTCTGAGCCAGGCGCTGCTCACCTCCTCCTCGCCGGGTGAGGGCGGCTCCATGCTCAGCACCCTTCTCCCACCCCCTCACCCCAGCCCCTGGCACGATGCTCCTGTCACTGACAGCCTCAGACCTCCTTTCCCAGTCCTTGTATACACACTGCTTCCCACACGCCCTCCCCATTGGTCCTGCCAGCGCCCTCTTTGGCTGACTCTCTCAAGACCCCCATGAGTAGAGGGAAGGTCCCTCCTGCTGGCTCTGGAGACCAGCTCAAGCCCTTGTCCACTGGTCTATACCCCTTTACTGTTCTTCTTCCTGCAAAAGACAGAATCTTGGGTCTTACTGATTTTGTATCTCTCCCGGTAAATAGCAGGCTCAGTGCCTGCTACATAAAGGCCACTCCATAAATGTTTGTCCAATGAGTGAATGAATCAAGACATAAATAAGATGAAATAGAATGTTATTATTGATAGAAAATGAATTCTGGTCTCTCCAAGCAGCCCCATCAAAAACGTGCCCCCGGGGCGAATTAAAGCCTCCAAGACTTAGGAGGATAAATTCCAGCCTGACCCTTTGGAAACGGGGTGAGCGAGTGCTGCAGAGATTTTCTTTTCTTCTCAGCTTTTGCATTTCATCTCCGTAGCTGCACCCCTCTCACCCATAGTGGAGCCGTATGTCTCCTAGAGCACATCGGCTGAGGAGTGTGTCTGGGAGGTTATGTGGAGAATTGAAGATGAACATCAATTTACTTGGGCCTGAAAATAAAAGTTTCATGGTAAGGAAAATCAGTAATATGAATCTTTCCTTGAGCTCTGAGGTGGATGGATGGATGCGTCTAAGCACTGAGACTTGAGAAACATTCAGCGCCATTTGGGAGAGCAGCAGCAGAATCTCGCCTGGGACAAATGGTGGCGATGGGGCAGCTGGAGGGAAGCCTCAGCCGGGAAATGCAATTTTAAAATCCTTCCCTCCTTTTTCTCCTTCTCGTAGATGTCTCCCACTTTCACAGGGGAGTTTTGGCCAAAGCTGGACGTGGTTCAGGAAACATAAGAGCCTTGTTCCTTCAGCCTTTTATCTTAGGGATTGTAAAGCTAAATCCCCAAATTCTGCGATAACAGCAAGCTCAGTGGGGATGACACATCAATCCTGATCGTGTAGCAACAAGCAGGCCCTTCAAGGTAGCTGTGGCCCAAGAGTGGGAAGAAATGCCCTGGGTATGGGCCATTTTCCTTTTTATGGGCTTAGTGGGAATAGAAATGGGTCTAACACAGATAGAGGAAGGGACGTGGGCTCTGGAGGCAGGGTCCTGGCCATGTCCCAGCTCTGCACTTCCTAATGGTGACCGTGGGCAAGCCATGGAATCTCGCTGGCCTCGGCTTCCCCACAGGAAGAAGGCTCTGACCCACCAGCCAGCGGTGCTCGGCCGCCAAGGACAAACGCAGGTGCTGAGCTGCCCTCTGCATGGTCTTGTCTGTTCATTCAGATGCAGAAACACGCATGCGCGGTGTGTTTCAGGCCTTCTACAGACGTTCATTTCCATGTCAGTACAGCGCTCTCCCTGATGTCTCCCTTCCCAGGAAGCTAATTTTAAATTTCTCTAGTTTAGGTTAGAGACTGGCTACAGACTTGTACATTCTTCTACAACGTTTCCCAAGGTTATGTTATAGGTTTGTTTTTCCCCAGCCTTCTCTCTTTGGGTTTCAGGACCTTAGAGGATAGCGAGCTGCGCCTTCATTGCCTTCAAGTCTTTGTTGAGTCCTTCCATCAGAAACCTATATTTGTGATTTTATGTATACGTACACATTGATATGTAATACCTGTACATAAATGTGCATATGTAAATGAATATAGCAAATAAAGAGAAAGAGAGAGAAACTATAAATGGCAGTTAAGGTGATGTGAGCCTCTACTTGGTAATCAGGTATCCATTGCCTTTGGCTTCTCTGGAAGCTCTTGAGAATATGAAAACAGTTCTACATAAAACGCCTGCACTTTTGGCACCCCTGTGTGATTTGCCAGGGAGGACCTATTGCAAGGATCAGAAGTCCACCCAGAGAAGCTTAAGGGAAACTTCTTATAAGGAGAGGGTACTGCGGTGATGGAATGTGCACCCCAGTGTGGATGTGTTTTGGGTTTTGGTCTGCATCCTGCTGGTGGGGCATCCCTTTTAAGTAGGATCTCTTAAAGGCTCTACTTCAGTTAGGGTGTGACCCCCAGTCACTCAGGTTGGGCTTTAACCAGGATTGCTGGAATCTTCTATGAACTATGTGAGTGTCAGATGGGGAGAAGCCAGAAACTGGAAGTCGATGGAACTCAGAAGACAAGGGAGAAGATGTTCCCATGTGCATTGCCATGTGGTAGAAAAACCAAGGAAGCCAGAAGACACCGGGACCAGGAGGAAGCCAGCCTTGTAGCCTCTGAAGCTGTGAGACAAGAGATTCCTGCTGTTAAGCCAGACTATTGTATGGTATTTGTTTTAGCAGCCAGGAAACCAAAACAGGGACCACCTTGGAAAATGCCACCTGGCCTCAGGGGGAGGATCAACTCTTCTGTGTCAGGTGGCACTCCCTGCTTTTAGGACCATGTGGCCTCTAGATGCAAGGCAAGCTGACTTCTTCTGCAAGGCTCGTGATACCTGCGTCCTCGTCCCCGTGTCTATAGCCTGCATGTGGGACAAAGTGTGGTCCCAACCCCACAGTGTGTAACAGAGCAGAAGTCTAATGTGATTTTGGTTTCTTAGTTCAAAAATCTAATGGCCTCGATCCCATCTGCTGTGGAGAGGGTAAAATCACAAGGTCAGGCAAGGGCACAAGATGACGGCATATCTTCTGTGATGACAGGAAGTAATTTGAATTTCTAGTATAGGAGGTAAATGTTCCCAGTTCAAACTTTCTGAAAAATAATTATTTGGAAATTTGAGAAAGGAGCCTGGAAATTGCTCTGAATCTTTGACCCATAAATTCCACTAGTGGTACTTTAGAGTAAGAACAGTATATTGAATTCAGAAGCAAACATTCACAAAAACGTTCAATGACGCATGAATGAAAGTGCAAAGTGAAGACAAAATCTTTAGTCTTGGCAATAAAGAAATGACTGTTTAAATTATAATTTGCTTTGGATGCGTTATTTAAGCATTAAATGCACAAGTATGATGACCATGTTTTTCCCTGAAGTTAGTTTGACAAAAATATGCACAATCGTTGGTACAGTAAAATCTAGAATATGTTTAAGAGTATGCATAAAAAAGTAAAACATTGCACGAATATATTTGCGCCTGTTGACTTTGATATATGGATTTATTTGTTTTAAAAATTTTGTATTATTAATATGAATTATTTTAAACTAAAAATAGACCCTAATTCTGGCTGTGTAAGAGAACACTGCTGGCTTCCTCTTCCACTTTAGTGCTTTCACAGGGATTGGAAACATTAACTGAGACCTGTGTGGACAGAACCATAATGAGCAGAGTTATGCTGCTATGAACCTCAAGAAGTAAATCTGTTCTACTCTAATTTGTGGCAAGAAAGATATACTAAACAGGGCTTTCATTTTGCCAAATATCAATTAACCTTAGGCTCTTTTTCTATATGTTACTTTTTTTAGTCAGCCCGAGATAAATGATGATTACTCATTTTGCATGCCTCCAAATGCTCATTAAGTCTTCTATTGAAGTCCTCACAAATTATGGCATTTGAGAGAAGCGTTCAGCTATACCATTGCAAGAAACCTTAGAAAATGTAATTGATCACTTTGGCTTCTCAGGGGAGAAAAACTTAATTATAGTTATTGGCCATACCTGGGTATAGTCTGAAATAGCAACCAGATGGGCAGCATTTTTGAGTTGATCTCTGAAAAATGCTGGTGCTTCCTTGGCATTCTGATAACGCATCCCCTGCCCTTCCCCTGCCCACACACATTCCTGGGAAGTCAGACTTCATGAATGAATGCTTCCCACCAGCTGACCCCATTTTGAAACAGGTGGTCAACAAGGCAGGTTTAATATTGTTGGGAAGAAAGAAAGGCTTGCACAGCACTGTCACATGCCAAGGGGACCTTTTCCTCTTCCTCAAGCACACATATCCCCCATGCAGTGGAAATTTGAAAGGTTTTATGCTAATTTATAGATCCATGTGTTTATTCCTTCACTCAACAAATATTCGTAGAACTCTAGATAGCTCCTAGAAAACCATTAGAAGGACCATTAGAAAGGCAAGAGAGGACAGTTTGCAGTCTTCTAGGTGGTTGGGATTAGTTGCCTGGAGAAGGCCTCTGCACTCACGGAACTTATATTTCAGTGGGCAAGACACAGTAAGGAAGCGTACAAATATACGCATGCATGTTATACATCTATGCACACATAATATATGTATATACATATATACATGCACACACACATACACATATTACACCAATTAGTGAGCCATGCCATAAGAGGCTGAGAAGATGGAGCGTGTTAGGCTCCTAATTTCACGTAAGCGAGGAAGAGCTTTCCAGGCCAGGGAATTGAAGAAGGTGGTGGAAGAGGGTTAGGGGCTGTGGCTGGACAGGGAAGTGAGGCGGTGGGGAGATGTTCTTTTGCTCTACTTTAGAACTAGCATAGCAGGGGCCATGTTCTGTGTGCTACCTGGGGGCACAGTGTTTCGGGGGACCAGAAAATCTCAAGGGAAAATCATCAAAGGGCACAAAACTGACCCCAGGCTTGGGTTCTTCAAGCAGAAGTGTGTGGAGAAAAAGATTGATAATTGAAGTCCATTGTGGTTTCAATAGTGCACCCCAAAAAGATCTGTTTAAGTGCTAACTCCCAGTACGTCTGAATGTGAGCTTATTTGGAAATAAGGTATTTGCAGGTGGAATGAGTTCAGGTGAGGTCATTCTGGAGCAGGGCGGGCCCTTGATCCAATATGACCGGTGCCCTTAGAAGAAAGGGAAAGACACAGAGACAAAGACAGAGAGAAGACAGAGGAGGCAGAGATGAGGGTGATGCATCGCAAGCCAAGGAGTACCAAGGAGTGCCAGAAAACCACCAGAAGCTGTCAACAGGCAAAAGAGGATTCTCCCTTATGGTTTCAGACACCTTGATTTTGGATTTTGGGTCACCAGAACCATAAGACAACCCGTTTCTACTGTTTTAAGTCACCTGGTTTGCGGTACTTGGTTACACTGGTCCTAGGAAGCTTCCACAGCCTCCCATACCAATAATTCAGTGATAGCTGACATTTATTTGGTTCTTACTCTGAGCCAGCTATTTCTTCCTTACATCTGGGGAATCCAAGGTCTGGAGTGGCTAAGCAACTCATTTCAGGTCATGCAGTCAGTGTGTCACAGAGCCCAAGTTTAAACTCAAACCTTGGTGATGCCCAAACCCCTTCTAGATGCACAAAGTCTTCAAGGCACAGGACACAACAGAAGCACATTCACACCATGGGTAACAGAGAGACGGCCAGTCTAGGAGTGGGAAAGCAACAGGCCACAACCAGAGTTGTTGTGTCTCCATCGGAGGCCGGGTGACCTCGGCCAAGGCAGGCCAGTGGTCTTGCAAGGCAGACAGAGGGACAGTAGCTGAAGCCACACCCAGCAATGCTGTCCCAGAGACGAAGGTAAAAAAGGATATGCTGGGAAAGGAAGGGCATGGAGTTAAATTATGTGGGAAGATGGAAGGGGCTGCCCACAGAGATGGAGCCTTCTAGGCAGGGATGTGGGCACAGGGAAGCCAGTTGTTGTTTCTGTTATTGGATCTCATCCCCCCTTGTTGTGGGTTTTTCGGATTTTGTGACCAAAAAATTTAGAGCTCATCAAAACTGGAGGGACCTGATGACAACCAGCAAGATGGTGACAGAGTAAAGAGCTCCAAGAGTCAGCTGGTGCTACAGGGCAGTTAGTAATCACCAGAGCTATTCAAAGCACCTGTTTGGGGACTTCAGGAGACCAAAAGAGCTTCCTGCAACATCCTTGAAAGAATGAAAGGAAGACACTGCCCATCTGCAGAGAAGATCTGTAAGTAGAGCCCTCCACACCTTGGAGGCTGGTGCCCATCCTCTGCTGGCAGCACAAGCTGCCTTGTGAGCTATTCCATGGCTGGAGTTGGAAGCTACACTTCCCCAAAATGAGGAAGGAAGAGATGGTTGGGCACCAACTTCAGCTACTGATTAGTAAATTTGGCAGGCTGAAGTATAATCCTAAGAACAGCTAAATTTTTAACCTGTCCAAGTCAGAAAGAGGCCAGTAGCTGGCACCTTAACTCCACCCCTGGCACAAGGGGAAGCGGCGCTTACTGAAAATCACAAAGCTGGTAGGGACCAGCTTCTTTCCATCCAGGTCAGATTGCAGCTTTAGCATAAGCCCCAGCCCCACCTACACAACCAGCAAGAGAGAAAGGGCAAGTAAGCCCTAAACTAAAGAGAGAAACTGCATCCAAAATAAATACTCTAGTAAGCCAGATGCCAAGATACCAACAAAAAATTACAATCCACACCAAGAAACAGGAAGATATGGCTCAGTTAAAGGAATAAGATAAGCCTCCAGATGACTTAAAGGAGTTGAGACAACTAATCATTTAGATGTTCAAACAAATATCCTTAATACATTCAATGAGATGGCTAAAGAGATAAAGGATATTAAGAAAATGTTGGATGAGCATAAAGAAGAACTTGAAAGCATACATAGAAAAAGAGCAGATCTTATGGGAATGAGAGGTGCAATAAATGAAATTAAAAATACATTGGAATTATATAAAAGCAAATTTGAAAAGGCAGAAGAAAGGATTGGTGAGCTTGAAGATATGACCTTCAAAAGCAAACAAACAAAAGAACAGATGAAGTAAAAAATGGAAAAAATTGAACAAGTTCTCAGGGAACTAAACAATAGCAAGAGATGTGCAAACATATGTGTCATGGGTGTCCCAGAAGGAGAACAGAAAGGAAAAGAGGCAGAAGGAATATCTGAAGAAATAATGGTAGAAAATTTCCCAACCCTATTGAAGGACGTAGATATCCATGTCCAAGAAGCCCAGAGTACTCCCATCCAAATAAATCTGAATGGACCAATTCCGAGACTCAAACTAATCAGAATGTCAAATGCCAAAGACAAAGAGAGAATCCTGAGAACAGCAAAAAAAAAAGCAACGCATAACATATAAGGGACACCCAATAAGATTAAGTGCTGATTTCTCATCAGAAACCATGGAGGCAAGAAGACAGTGGTATGATATATTTAAGATACTGCAAGAGAAAAACTTCCATCCAAGAATCTTATATTTGGCAAGATTGTCTTTAAAAAATGAGAGAGAGTTTAGAATATTCACAGATAATCAGAAACTGAGAGAGTTTGTAGCCAACATACTGGCTTTGCAGGAAATACTAAAGGGTGTGCTACAGCTTGAAAAGAAAAGACAGGAGAGAGAGGCCTGGAAGAGAGTCTGGAAATGAAGATTATATCAATAAAAGTAACTAAAAGTGTCAAAAGAGTGGTGAAAATAAAATATGACAGATGAAACCCAAATATTCAGAAATAAACTTAACCAATGATGTAAAGTACTTATATTCAGAAAACTACAACTCATTGTTAAAAGAAATAAAAAAAGACATAAATAATTGGAAGAACATTCCGTGCTCATGGATTGTAAGACTAAATATCATTAAGATTTCAATTCTACTCAAATTGATATAGAGATTCAATGCAATCCCAATAAAAATTACAC
Source organism: Tolypeutes matacus (assembly GCA_026826555.1). Taxonomy (NCBI): domain Eukaryota; kingdom Metazoa; phylum Chordata; class Mammalia; order Cingulata; family Chlamyphoridae; genus Tolypeutes; species Tolypeutes matacus. The sequence continues at coordinate 3,687,109 of JAKSZT010054382.1, read as the reverse complement.
CAGCATTTTAAAAATAAATGGAAAACATGATTATCAAATTTATTTGGAAGAGTAAGTGGTCCCAAATAGCCAGAAACATCTTAAAAAGGAAAAGCAAAGTTGGAGGACTCTCATTTCCAGAATTTAAATCATATTACCTAGATACAGTGATAAAAACAGTATGGTACTGGCCTAAAGACAGACACATAGATCAATGGAATTGACTTGATGATTCAGAAACAGACCTTCACATTTATGATCAAGTGATTTTTGACTAGCCTGTCAAACCCACCCAGCTGGGGCAGAAAAATCCATTCAACAAATGGTGCTGAGAGAACAAAAGAAGGAAAGAGGACCCCTATCTCATACCTTATACAAAAATTAATTCAAAATGCATCAAAAACCTAAATATAAAAGCAAGAACCATAAAGCTTCTAGAAGAAAATGAAGGAAAATATCTTTAAGACCTGGTGGTAGGTGGTGGATTCTTAAAGGAGAGAAGAGAAGGACTGAGATGGACTACTGATGTTTAATGTATGTAGAAGTTTTAATTAGCTTTATTATAAATGTGTGGATATGTACACAGTTGATGGTAACACATTATAGCTGGTTTATAAATGGGGATGTGACTGAAAGTGGTAGTGTAGGAATGTAAATGCCAATTGAAAGAAAGCTAGAGAATAATCTAGGGATTGAATAGCACAGTAAACCCAGAGGTGGATGGGAATAGTGGTTGATGGTACAGATGCAAGAGTGTCCTTTGTGAGCTAGAGCAGATGTACATCACTATTGCAGGGTGGTGGGAATGTGGAGAAGCATGGGAAAAATACAACTGGAGAGACTTATGGACTGTAGTTAACAGTAATAATGTAATATTCTTGCATCTATGCCAAAGCTGTACTGTGCTGATAATGGGGGAGTAAGGAAAAAGTGTGCCAAATGTATGCTGTGGACCTGGTAATAATTGGATGATATTATCTCATAATCTGTAACAAATGTTCCATCACGGTGTGGTGTGTTGATAGAGGGGTGTTGTTTGGGAATTCTACACATGTGCATGATTGTTTTGTAAGTTTCCAACTTCTGTCATAAAAATATATTTAAAAAAAAATAATAGGGTGGATTTGGGGAAAAATATACCAAATGTAAGATAAGGACTATAATTAGTAGTAAGATTTTGACAATATTCTTTCATAATTTGTAACAAATATCTCACAATAATGCAAGATGTTGGTGGTGGGTTGATGTATAGGACCCCTATATGATGTTATGAATGTTTGCTTTGTAAGTTCACAACTTTTACTATATACTTATTATGTATGTTCATGCATAAATAATACAAAAATAATAATAATAATAGGGTGGGTTGGGGGAAAATACTTTGGTTAGTGGTAATATTTTAAGGATGCTCTTTAATCATTAGTTAAAAATGTTTAACAACAATGCAAGGTATTGGTGGTAGAGTGAGGTATGAGAGCCCTGTATGATGTTATGTATGTTTGTTTTGTAATTTCACAACTATTACTATATACTTATTGTTTATGTATATTTATATATGAGTGATGTATTTCAATAAATTAAAAAAAAATGTTTTGTTATGTGTCATTTACCACAATAAAGAATGACTATGGAACAAAAAACAAAAACAAACAAAACAAAAAACTAGAGGGGCCCATAGTGCCCTCAGTGAATCACGTATTACAAACTGGAGAACCACCAGGGAGATGTCCCAGCTGACTTGGGCTAGTGGCTGCCTTACAGTTTTGCCTTTTAGACTTAGATTCTTGTCTACATACCTTCTGGAGACCTAAATCCATCTTGGCTTTTATAACCCCTAGGGACCTGTTAGTGGGAATTTCAAGACCTTTGGAAACTGGGGTTATGGGGATCCTTCAAAGCACCTCAGGGAAGCTTTCTGACTGGTCTTGGTTCAATTTTGGCTTTGGTAAATGAGGCAGTACAGTTAAAGAAAACTCTTACAGACCAAATTCATGAAATTCTGAGTTTCTCCTTGTCATGTGGCATCTGCTGGCAAATTCTAGTAAGTGCCAAGAAAATATGACCTTGACAGACCATGTGCCACGAACTGTGCCAGGTTTTTTTTGATCATTTAATGTAATATTAATAATAATCCATGAGGATGGCATTATGTATTCGTTTTAGAGATGAAAGAACTGAGGCTCAGAATTTCCCAAAGGCCAAAGGGTTGGTTGGAGTAACACTTGCATTTATTCACTCCAAATTCTATGCTCTTCTGTTTGTCCACATGGAAATATTATTTGTAGTTGACAGTTTAAAGCAATTATCCAAGGTGCAAACAACAGAGAACATTTTTCAAGGAGGCTTGAAGTTTATTCACAAAGTAGAAATAAATGAGCCGGAAAAGCAGAACTCCCAAATAACGGAAATGCTGGGATGCTTCGGGGCCTTCTGGATCTTGCTTGTTTCTCTGGCCCCCAGTTTTCAGGCTTTGGTGCCCTTGGCACACTCACGGCACAGAGGGTCCAGACTCTCAGTGAGACCCCAAGAGTGTGTGTCTCCATAGACTTCAGCACAGCATCCTTCAGATGAAGAAACTAAATGTAATTACTTTCTAAGAATAGGGGTCTTGGTCGCTCTTGTTACCCAGGAAAGCCAGGGTGCTTCCCCAAAAGGATGGACAGAGCAATGAATGGGGAACTGGGAGTGGCTCAGCTTTTCACCTTTTCCTTAATAAGCTCTGCAAACATCTGCTGCAAGAGGCTTCAGTCAGGAAACCATTTGGTCAATGTCATCACCAAGAGATGTGATAAAAAAGAGGATTTAGTGCAAGGTTAAGGAGAAGAAAACCCCTTTGGGTTCCATGATAATAACTTCCAGGATATTTCATATCTGTGCAGGGGACTCACAAGTGCTTTGCAGATTTCTACCATTGTACAAGTCTTTGTAGGTAGGAAAGACTGTTCAACGGGTCTGTCTTTCAGTATTTATGTCATTGGGAATTCTAGTACTCACTGTTTTTATTACAGTGTTTCTGGTATGCTATATTGTTGGCGTTCAGGAACTGGGTCCGTGAAAACGGTGCCGCGGATGAGAAAGAAAGAATAAGACAAAGAGAA
>JAKSZT010054382.1:3564884-3684022 GCA_026826555.1 Tolypeutes matacus | reverse complement strand
GCATGTGCAAGGGCAATAGATACTTGACAGTTACATTTTACTGAAATTAACAAGTCTTAAAGGTCAATGACTCAGCTCTTTTACATTTCTGTAATTCACAGGCAAGCTCAGGATATTTCCCCACCCAGCTCCTGTTAGCATGAAACTCCAGAACTTGTTTATTACATTCCAAGGTGACCTTCTTTTCTATCAGTAGTCATGGCCTTTAATTGAAACTCCATCACTATATTTCTGTTTTGGGAATTCCTCTACTCAATATTTTTAATAATGAGTGTTTCTCTTATTTGGGATTTCTAGTTTTAGAACTCAATTTTTAAAAAAAATTTAGTCATTCTTTTGTTTTCAAGGTCTCTGCATCTTGGTATATCACTCATGCCATATGTACCTTACCTGGGTGCCCCAGGCTACCACCTTAAATATAGCACCTTTGCAAGAATTCTCCTTCCTCAGAACTAGAAACATCTGCAAACTGGTGAAAAAAAAAATATGGGTGCCACTATGATACTTAATTTATGGCACTGACAATCATCAATAGCTAATCCAACCTTGCTCACGTTGCCCATGTTACATGGTAAAGGTGAAATCTCCCTAACGCGCAGGCTTGCTTGTCTGAGCACTGGAATGGGAGCCCCCGCAGTCTGGAGACTTCAACAGCTGGTGCTCTCAGTGCCTTGAATCCGGTGAATCACAAAACAAATCTCCCCCTTTGCTGAAACAATTGACACTTGAATGATAAAAACATGAGGCTAAGAATTCTTGCCAATTACCTTTAAGAAAAAGCCACTGCCTTAAAAATTATGTATAGAGTTATAGCTGTTTGGCAATTTAATGTAATTATGAATTCCAAAAATATAATTGGATCATGCTTGTAAACTGATCTGTTAATCTGGGCATGATTAAGTTATGATTAGGGCCACGTCAGTAGGGCATTGAGCTCACCCTTGGTGGGTGGGGAAATTGAATATAAAGGGCAAGGCAAAGGACAGAGGGAGCAGTTTTTGAGAAGCAGTTTTGATGTTGGAGTTTTGATGTTGAGAGAAGGACCCAGGAGAAGAGAAATGAGCCGTTCACCTGATAGTCTGTAGCTGACCTTGTGGAGGAAACAGAGGAGCTGAGCCCGGAGAGAACCACAGCCCCGGGAAGAGAGGAACCCAAGAAGCCTGAACCCTGGCAAACGTCGGCAGCTGTCTTGCTCCAACATGTGGCAATGCACTTTGGTGACAGAAGAAACTTAACACTTTATGGCCTGGTATCTGCGGAATTCTACCCCAAATAAATACCCTTTATAAAGACCAACCCATTTCTGGTATATGGCATTAACGCCCCTTTGGCTGACTAATACAAGCATATAGATTTCCCTAATAAAACAGCAATTGCCGATGAATGGATTTTTTAAGGGGTAAAGAAGCTTCTTTTCCAAATTGATTGAATTTCTGTTTCAAATTTCATATAAAGTGGTCAAACAAAAACATTTTTAGTTTCATGGGTGATTTCTTGAGTGATGTATGCAATGGGGTGAATGATATATGATTAAGAAGTAAACTCCTTATGTGAGATTTTAGTATATATTTTTCATTTGCTTGAACAAATGAACAAATAAATAATAAGTATAAAATGTCAAGGTTACCAAAGCCATAAACTCTACAGTAAAATATAAAATGTAATTTATGTTGTCATTGAGAAACTTTCATTACAAAGTATTCCTGTTTACTTTAAAAAATTATTAGGTCCATCAGATTTTTGTTGGGATTTTTGTGCAAAGAATTTTAGCAGTCAGAACTTTTTCTTCACATGTGTTATTATCAACTTTCATCTTCTTTGGCATGTGGACTCCCCTCTGTGGCATTTTGCTGGAAAGATATTTAGTTTTTGACTCTGTGCCCTCAGGAAGGTTATTTCTTTCATCATTTAAGAAATCTGGCCACCAGCACCCCGTTTCTCCCCCACCTCCCTCACCTGTTATTCTGGCAATGAGAGGGACTTTGGTCAAACCTGTTAGCTACTGCTTCATGCCCACTTACCTAAGCATTACTAGTATATAGGTACATTTATTTTTAGTACTTGCTGTCTTCAATTTATGCTATATTTTTTCTCTAAATTGCCAATATTTTGAAATTATGATCCTCGGGATTTGTGCCATGCAAAAGTACCTCCGACGCTCATTTGGTAGCTGACTCCATGGAACTCTTCTAAGGGTTCTTGGAGACTGATGTTTTTGATACTAAGGACACCTGTAGCTCCATTTTTAAAACTCTGTGTCCTAGTCCTTTGGTATCATATTTGGAACAGAGAATCGCCGCCCTTACTCTCCACACCTCGAAGCATGTTTGCAATCAATGGACATACTGAAACCTCAGTACCAAGGCACGGGAAATGCGAGCTGCTCCTTCCCATAGCCGCCCCTTTTCTCTCCTCCATGCTCACACCGTTCAACCCTCATTTCTCTGCAGAAAACTCAATTTAAAAAAATGGAATGAATCCATGTGGCTCAGAGATGACATACTTTCTCATTCATCCACTCATTCCACAATTGTGGTGAGCACTTACTATGTGTCAGGCTCTGTGCAGGGCTTTTTTTTTTTTTTTTTCTTTCTGTTTTTAAGTTTATTTCTGTGTTGCAAAGATTATTTCCCCTTCCCCATGTTTTTAGAATTTCATGTATTCCTCCATTCAATCTAGTTTGCCACAATCAGACAGACAGAAAGCGTGAGGACTTTTTTTCTTGCATCTTAGTAGAAACCTTAGCAGCAGACATTAACTGCTCCAGCTCTGTCAGAGACACGTTGTGCTGGGCTTTGGAAAGCATTTGGGGTAGAATAAATCATATTTCTTTCCTCAAAGACAGTAAACATAGGAATAGTCAAAGAGGGTTGTTTGGAAACAAAACACAAAAGCAATAGAGAAGATTAGCAAACCAACATGTTCTTTTGAAAAGATTAACAAGATACACCTCAGGCAAGATGGAACTAGAAAAATTTAAAAAACACAAATAAATTCGGGCTGAAAAGAAGTGATCACTTCAGATACAGTAAAGATTTTAAAATATTAAAATAATAATCATAGAAAAGGGAGCTGAAAAAGTTAGCGTGCAGATGATGACTTGTCCAAACCCATTAGTCATATACAAAAAGAAAATTTAAAACAACCATGAAGTATCTCTTTTAACCTAGTAAGTTAAAAATAAAACCTGAAAACTGTATGATGCCAAGTGTTACCAGAAATATGGGAATAAGAACCTGATTCCTTGTGAGTGGGATTGGGAGAATAAGCTGCCCCCAGACTCTAACAACCACTGGTCTGTTTTCTTCCCTTATTATTTTTCCTTTTACAGAATATCATATAAATGGATTCATATATTATGCAGCCTTTTGAGTTCATCTTCTTTCACTCAGCATAATGCATTTAAGAGTCATCCAAGATATTGCATACAGCAATAGTTCACTACATTTTTAAAATTAATTTTTTAATTTTTATTTAAAACCATCTATACCTGCCAAGCAACCCCCCCCCCTTCCCCCTTCTCTTCATCTCCTGGTAACCTCTAATCTACTTTCTGGCTGTAGATTTGTTATTCCTAGATATCTCAGAAAGCAACATCAGACAATATTTGTCCTCTCTGCCTGGCCTATTTCACTCAGAATAATGTTTTCAAGATTACCTATGTTGCAGCTTATCTCAGAACTTCGTTCCTTCTTATGGCCAATACTACTCCATTGTGTGCATGACCATATTTATTTTGAATCCATTCATCTGCTGATGGACACAAGTTGTTGCATCTTTGGCTATTGTGAATAATACTGCTTGAACATTGGTCTACGAATATCCATTTGAGACCCTGATTACACTTTCTTTGGTATATGCCTAAAAAGTGCAGTTGCTAAGTCATATTGTAATTTCTTGTCTAACCTTTTGAGGAACCAAAATATTGCTTAGTCTAGTGGCTACATGTCTTCATATTCCCACCAAAAATGCACTAATGTTCCAATTTCTCCACATCTTCATCAACACTTATTTTTCCATTAAAAAAAAAAAATAACTATTCTTGAGAGTGTGATGTGGTATCTCATTGTGGTTTTGATTTGCATTTCCATAATGGCTAATGATGTAGCATATCTTCTCACATGCTTTTTGTACATTTGTATATCCCCTTTGGAAAAAATGCCTGTTCAAGGCTTTTGCCCATTTTTAAATCGGATGGTTTGTCTTTTTGTTGTTGTATTGTAAAAGTTCTTTAAACATTCTGGATATTAATCCCTTATCTGATGCATAGTTTGCAAGTATTTTGTCCCATTCTGTAAATTGTCTTTCACTTTCATGATAATGTCCTTTGGTGCATAAAAGTTTTCAATTTTGGTGAACTCAAATTTATCTATTTCTTCTGCTACTTGTGCTTTTGGTGTCCTAAGAATTCATTGCCAGATTCCAAGTCAGGAGGAGTAATCCCTATACTATCTTCCAAAACTTTTATGGTTTTAGCTCTTAAATTGAAGTCCTTGATCCATTTTGAGTTATTTTTTGTATATGGTGCACGTTAGAGGTCCACCTTCATTTTTTTTCAAATGAGTATCCAGTTTTCCCAACACCATTTTTTGAAGAGGCTATTATTTCCCCATTGCATGTACTTGGCAACCATGTTGAAAATCAATTGATCATAAATATATGGGTCTGTTTTGGGACTTTCAATTCTCTTCCATTGGTCTGTCTACATGTATACATTTCATTTACCACACTGTTTTGATTACTACTACTTTGTAGTAAATTTCAAATCAGAAAGTGTGAATCCTACAACTTTGTTCTCTTTTTCAAAATCATTTTTGGCTAGTTGAGATCCCTTGCAGTTCCATACGTTTTAGAGGACCAGCTTTTCCATTTCTGCAAAAAACTGCTGGAATGTTGATAGTGATTGCATTAAATCTGTAGATCATTTTCTATCTTGTTCTTTTTTTAGATATTCTTTAATTTCTTTCAGCAAGATTTTATAGTTTTCAGTGTAAAAGTCTTTTGTATCCTTAGTTAAATTTATTCCTAGATATTTTATTATTTTAGATACTATTGTAAATGTAATTTCTTCTTTGGACTGTTCATTGATAATGTACAGAAATACATTGTTTATTCCTTTTCATTGCCATTAGTATTCCAAGGTATGGATATACCATAATCTGTTTATCCATTTACTTGCCAAAGGTCATTTTGGTTATTCCCAGATTTTTTGTGATTATCAATAATGATGCTGTTAACAGTCAGCATATGGATTTTTTGTGTGAACACAAGTTTTCATATTTCACAGGTAAATAAATATTACTGGGCCTATTTGTCTCATTGAAAACCTTAAGTTTTAGAACATTCTTGAAGAAATGCAGAACTATTACTTGCAAACTCTTTTTTAAAAACACATAGAATATCCTTTGGAGTATATTCTATGTGTTTCAAAAAGTGGGAGAAGTGATTTATAAAGTAGCAAAGTCACTATTTGCTCACAATGGCTCTCATTGCAGGAATTTAATTAGCACTTAAAAATGTTCGGTGGCCTTCATTCTTAAGGATAAACCTTTCCCTTGCTTACATATTGATTCACCTTATAATCATTTTCCCCACTGCTTGAACAGTGACACCTTACTGCACTCTTTTTGGGTATCACAAGGCAGAGCCCGGTGTTTTATTCCAGGATTAGGTGCTACCCACACTGTCTGGAAGGGATTTCTTTGGAAGAGTGGCAAGAGGTAAGGCAACTTAGTTAGGGGAAATTCTCAGACCCAGATTGGATAACCGTATTAGTTCAGGCTCCATCACAAACCAGCCAGGTGTTACAGACTTGGTTGAATCCCCCCCAAAAATATTGAAGATGGGGAAGTGTTGGATTCCTCTAGGTTCTTGGCTATGATACATAAAAGAATTTGTGAACATGCCAATTTAGTTAGGCCAGTAAAAAGAATTTATTTGGGAAATGGGGGAAAGAACAGAGTTTACTGAGAAATGGGAGAGAAAGACTGAAATACACACCAAGACTTGGTGTGGACCCTTCTAGGCAGAGAGAGTGAGCTCTGCCTTGTGTGATTGCCTTTTAAACTGTTAATTATTCCACCCCCTTGCTAATGATAATGGATGGGCTCCAGCAGTTATTGGTTACCCCACCGATGGTGGGGGCCAATGGTAAGCCTTTGTGGAATATCCGGGGCTAAGGGGAGGTCCCGGAAAGAGAAACTGGGACCGCAAGGTTAAACTCCAGGTCCCAGCAAGGTCCTCCAGCCCTGTTGTCTGCCAGCCATGCTGTGGGTCGTCTTCTTCATTACCCTGTACTAACCTGCCTCAATATGTCACGTCCAGTCCCGATCCTGGATTTGGGGCCTATTTGGAAACAGGCTCTTAAAGATGGTTTTAGTTTAAATGAGGTCAAATTGGATTAGGGTGGGCCATAATCCAATGTGCATGGTGACCTTTAAAGAGAGGAAATTTGGTCACAGAGCAGATGGCCACATGACAGAGGCAAAGCTATGAGCTATGGATACTGGCAAGTCGCCACTAGATCCCTTCTGACCTCAGAGGGGGTGCGGCCCTGCCATGCCTTGATTCAGACATGTAGCCCCTGGAACTGTGAGAGCATCAGTTTCTGTTCCTTTAAGCCATCCAGTGTGTGGTACTTCGTCATGAGATCCTAATACCCCAGGTGAGTGGCCACACACTTGGCCTCTGTGGGCATCAGTTTCAGGGCCCAGGCTAAAGTGGATGAGGGAGGTGCCTGGGCTCACGTTCAGGGGTGGCCCTGCACCCACGCAGAGTTTGTGCCCCAAGGACCTTACTTGCCCACGCCCAGGCCGCGCTGTGCTCTGTTTTCTTATCTGTAAAAGAAGGAGGTAAGCTATACAGTGTTTCCTAGTGCTAAAATTTGATGTCTAAACCTAAAGCGTAGTCCAACATAGAACCAAAGTAAGATTTAAATAATTATTCAACTGAGTTTGTCGATAGCCAAGCTAAATAATTCAAGCCAAAAATACCCTCTTTTCCTGCAACAGGAGGGTGGATTTTCTTTGTTCTCCACTTCAGAAAGGCCGTGTGAATGCTGCTAGATCACCCTAAAACTGAATTATACCCACAGTCCTCAGACCACTGTCTCTAGGATTTTTCTTTGACATTTAGCCTAGGCCATCAGCAAATGCCATGCCTTCTCTTACTAATGACAGTACATCTACCTGCACAGTCCAGTAATTCTCAAAATGTGTGTGTGTGTGTGTGTGTATGTGTACTGGTAGGGGAAGGGAGTATTAAGATGTACACTAGCTGTGCCTCCTGGGAGTGATATTTATTTTATCTTGAATGTCAAATAACATGAAAGGAGGGTATCAAAATATTTTCGAAAGCCAATTTGTAATATAATAGTCTATTTGCTTTTGTATTTAGCCATTGAATAACAAGATCAAATGGTGAGTCATAAAGCTATGAAAATTTCATAGCAGTGATTAACATAAACGATATTTTGAGATATTTGCAGTCACTGTAAAGAATATCTTCAGGAGAGATTTCTAGAAGTGGCATTTCTGAGCCAAAGGGTAAATGTGCATATGGAATTTTCTTAAATATTGCCAGACTCTCCTCCAAAGAGATTGTACCTGTTTGCATCCCCTTTAGCTTGATGTGAGAGTACTTATTTACACTGCTTTATTATAATGTATATTGGCAAACTTTGGGGAATTTGTCTTTCTGATGGGTGAAAAATAATATAATGCAATATTTATAGTTCACATTTCTCTTGTTGTCAAAAAACTTGAACATCTTTTCATACAAAATGAGTCATTTATTGGAAAGACACTTCTCCAAGGAAGAAATACAAATGGCTAAAAAGCACATGAAAAGATGCTCAGCATCACTAGCAATTAGGGAAATGCAAATGAAAACTACAATGAGATACCACCTTACACCCATTAGATTGGCAGCTATTAAAAAAACAGAGGACTATAAGGGTTGGAGAGGATGTGGAGGAATGGGAACCTTCATCCCCTGCTGGTGGGAATGTAGAATGGTCCAGCCATTATGTAGGACAGTTTGGTGGTTCCTCAAAAAACTAACTATAGAACTGCCATAGGATCCAGCAATTCCACTGCTGGGTATATACCCATAAAAATTGAAAGCAAAAACACGAACAGATATATGCACACCAATGTTCATAGCGGCATTGTTCACTATTGCCAAAAGTTGGAATCAACCCAAATGCCCATCAACAGATGAATGGATAAACAAAATGTGGTACATACATACAATGGAATATTACTCAGCTGTCAGAAGAATAAAGTGCTAACACACGGGCTAACATGGATGAATCTTGAGAACCTTATGTTGAGTGAAGCAATCCAGGCATTGAAGGATGAATATTACATGACCTCACTGATATAAATTAAGCAAATTGAGCAGACTCAGAGAGCTATTGTCTGGAAGATAGGTTTGCAGGAAATAGAAAGGGAGAAGTTTGTGAGCCAGTGCCCTTATGGACGTAATCTATGGTAAGGTATGGTGTGTAGTTGCTCATTGAAGGGATATGACAGGAGGGTAGTGATATTATTGGGTTGGGCTGTGCAAGCTTGACAGGTGGGTAGGTTGGGGAGGGTGGGTTGGAAGCTCCAGGGAACTGGGAGGATAGTTGGGAGAGGGAACAGGTGAACACTGGAGATTTGCAGGTATGTGGTTGAAAGTGTAAAGTTGGGAATACTCTTATGGCAATATGACAAGGAAGGGTTACTGGTTTAGGGTGTTGGATGAGGGGGCATTCAGGACAAGGCACACCTGGAGCAGGCTTCTAGGCAGTGTGTGAGTGATCATTTTGTCATAACATGTTGTATCAGTGTCTGGAGACCCACACAATGAGTGGGACAGAATTGGACTCCTGGAGAGGACTGATATGTTCACAGAGGGGTGGGAGCCTCTCGAAAGCATGGGTGGTTCCTAATAGGGTAGGACAGACCAGTGTGTCAAGACCTCAGTGTTGTTGCAAGTAACTATGAATCATGTCATCTAAGGAGTGAAGTTGGGGAGTTGCCATGGGCCCTGAGGGGAGGGACAGGGAGGAATGGAGTGGATGGAATAGAGAGTATTTAGTGGGCAGTGGAAGTGTTCTGCATGGTCTTACAGTGATGGACACAGGCCATGTTGGATATCATCAAAATTTATAAGGGTGTACGGTCTAGAGTGTAGACCATGGTGTGAACCATTGACCATGGTTAATAGCTATGTTTCACTATTTGTATATCAGTTGTAACAAAGGTACCATCCACATATAAAAAGCAATAGCTTACTTTCCTTGTTGGTAAAAAACAAACAAACCATAATCAGTATTTCTTTTGGAATTCATCAATAATATAAAACTGCCACACATCCTGAGAGCCTCCTTTTTTGCTCGATTGTGACCTCTATTTAGGGCAAACTTAGCCTTCCTGCCAGCATGGGACATAGCTCCTGGGGATGAGCCTCCCTGGCACCCAGGGATTACTATCAAGCACCAACTAGTGGTACAACTGGAAGAAGAACTTGACCAAAAGGTGGAATGGGTAAACACAAATGGGTTCATATGGCTGGAGACTTCAGGGTGTGTTGAGAGTTTATTCCAGAGGTTATGTTTATGTACATCTTAGTAGGGTCTTGTTGACTGCCGCAGTAAATATTGCCTCAAATAGAGGAGTTCCTGAGGGCTCTGGAGACATCTAGACACCATAGGCAGTGCTGGACAGATCTGGACAGATCAGGAGTTTGGTGCCCTGCCAGTGGGTCTTACTTGGGTTTGTTATTACCAGAGTGTCAGAGTTGAACTCAGTTTCCCTACACATGGCTCTTCTCTCCCTTCTATTTGAACCTATAGTTAGTACTAGAGTTGATCGGTTTATGTCCAAGAGACTTGAACCTTGGGACTTGCCATGTGCCAGTTGGGTCCGGCATCTTGACAGAGTTGCAACGCCTACTCTCCAGTTCATTGGACTCACCCAGGACAACTGGAAATGACCATCCCAAGGAATAGGTTGAGTCTGTGGCTGCAATCAGGATAGTACCATCCATCTGTCCCGTGGGATCCAGACCCAATCTCACTTAGAGCTGGAGTAGGAATCACCAACCCAGAATCCTCAGGATTGGGGAATGAACGACAGGAATGAATTGACTGTTAATCTACTATAGGCTTATAGTTGTTCTGGCAATGGAAGAACTTTTATCACTGATGTGGATGCAGTGGCCTCCAGAGTTTCTCAGGGGAGGGAGAGGGAGGAATAGATGCAATATGGGGGCATGTTCGGGATGTTGAAGTTGTCCTGAATGATATTGCAGTGATAGATGCAGACCATTGTAATTCTTGTCATAACTTACAAAATTGTGCAGGAGAGAGTTTAAAGTGTAATGTAAACTATGATCCACACTTAATGGCAATGCTCCAATGTGTGTTCATCAGTTGTGGAAGGTGTACCACATAATGAAGGATGTTGTTGATGTGGGGAAGTATGGGAGGAGTATGGAGTGGGGTATATGGGAATCCCCTATATATTTTATGTAACATTTACATAGTCTAAGTATTTTTTTTTAATTTAAAATGGTCTATATATATATATAAAAGAACTGCTGTCACATCAGAATTGTTATTAATGATAGAATAATAGAATAACAGAAAAAATGAGTCATTTATGTTTATTTTCTTGTTAACTTTCTGTTTAGTTCTTTAGCCAGTTTCTATAAGGTTGTTGACCTTTGTGTTCTACATTATTAGAAGCTCTCTCTATGTTTGGAAAAATCCAGGATGTGGGTATCCTATTAGTACTAATCCTTTTTTCCAAGTACAAACTTTGTACTTTTAAACACCAACTCTCCTGTTCATTGGACTCACCCAGGACAAATAACAAGGAGATGATGATGGACAACCACCATACCAAGGAACCAAGAGAGTCTACAACTGCAAACAAGATCTTAATTGCTCCGTGGCAATGCTCCAAAAAGTGTTCATCAGTTGCAGTGAATGTACCACACTAATGAAGGATGTTGTTAATGGGGGTAAATGTGGGCATATGGGAATGCCTATAATTTTAATGTAACATTTATGTAATCTAAATATTGTTTAAAAAATAAAAAATTAAAAGAAACAACTAAAAAATTTGCACTTTTAATTTGAATACAGTATTTTCTTTTGCCATAAAAAGTATTTTGAGTGTTGTCAAGAGTATGTACCTTTCTTCCTTAATTGCTGCTTCTGGATTTTGAGTGAAACTTAAAGAGCTTTCCCAGGGCTGACTATAGAAGAATTCATCCATGTTTTCTTCAGTTCTAGAACTTTTATGATTTAATTTAAATTTTAAGTTTGTGATCCATTTGAAAACCTAGTGTTCATCCAATATTATCTTTTGCCAGTTATTCCCAAACCACGAATTTAAATTATCATCTTTTATCTATTGATTTGAGATTTTTCTTGTATCATATACAAAATGTCCATATGCTGTTAGGTCTATTTATAGATTTCTATTATAGTCCATTGTTACATATGTCAATACATCATTAATTTAATTATAAAAATGTTAAAGTATTTTAATGTCTGATAAGGCTGCATGCAATAGGCTCATTGCTCCTTTAGCAAAGAAAAAAGCAGGACAAATCCATCTAGCCAATTTTAAGATTTACTATATAGGTACAGTAATCAAGTTAGTGAGCATGGTATTGGCAGAAAAAAATAGTCAGATAAAGCAATGGAACAGAAGAAAGATAGAAGAAATAGCCCCACAAGAATAGGTTCTTCTGATATTTTACAAAGAAGCAATAGGTATTCAATGGAGGAAAAAGAATCTTTTCAACAAATGGTGCTGGAGCAATTGGACATCCAGAGGCAAAATAAGACCTGAAACTAAAATTCATACCTTATACAAAAATTACCACAAAATGGATCAAGGACTTAAATCTAATTTACCAAATTTAACAAAAAGCTTTTAGAAGAAAACATGACAGAAAATATTCAATGCAAACATCCAGGTTAAAATGTTTTAGTCATGACATCAAAAGCCTGATTCAGAGGCAAAAATATTGATTAAGCGGACTTCATCAAAATTAAAATTTTTGCTCTGCAAAATACCCTGTTAAGAAGAGAAAAAGACAAAGTACAGAATGGGAGAAAACATATGCCAACTGCATACCACATTAAGGCCACATCTGTAGAAGAACTAAAGAGCTCAGAAAACTCTGCTTTAAAACATAGCCAGTCCAATTAAAAGGCAATCTCCTCCACACGTCTGCACCTGTGAACATGTCACCTCACCTGGGAAAAGGGACTCTGCAGGTGTGGTTAAGGTTAAGGACCTTGATGGCCCAGGGAGATTATTTTAGATTTCTGGGTGGGCCTTGGCTAATCCCATGAATCCTCACAAGCAAGAACCTTTCCTGGTGTGGCCAAAGAAAGAAAAGGATTAAAAGAAGGATTGGAGAGACGCGACATTTCCAGCTTTGATGATGGAAGGATGGAGCTATGATCCTGGGAATACAGGCAGCCTCCAGAAGCTGGAAAAGGCCAGGAAAAGGATCTTCCCCTAGAGCCTGTCAGCCCTGCCGACAGCCTGATGGTAACCCAGTGACACCGATTTCAGGATTCTGTGAGGCAATACAGTTGTGCTCTTTTAAGCCACACATTTGTGGTGGTTTGTTATGGGAGCAATAAGAATCTAATTTAGATTCTTGAAAGAGCTAAACTTAAACTTACTCTATGACCCAGCAGTTGCACTCCTGGTATTTACCCCAGGAAAACCAAAACCTGCACATGAATGTTCACAGCAGTTTTATCTGTAATTGCCAAATATCAGAAACAACCCACATGTCCTTCAGTAGATGAGCAGTGGCACATTCATACAATAGAATACTACTCAGCAATAAAAAGGTAAAAACCTATCGAACACACTATAAACTTGGATAGATTTCAAGAGCATTATACTCAGTGGGGAAAAAAAATCACAAAAGGTTACATACTGTGACTAGAAAGGACGGTCGTTACAGAGGCGAAGAAACGATTTGTGGTTTCCAGGGTAGCAGGGTCTGGGCAGGGCATAGGTGTGACTATAAAAGGATAGAATGAACTAGGTATTTGAGGTGATTGTGTGTCTTGATTGTGGTGGTGGTTAAATCCACACATGGGATAAATGCATAAAACTATACACACACACACACACACAACGAGTACATACAAACTGGTTAAATCTGGATATCGTATGGATTGTACTATAGTCATTTTCTTGTTTGGATATTGTACTCTAATTACATATGATGCTACCATTTAGGGAAAGTGGATGAATGGTACATGGGACATATCTGTACTATTTTTGCAAATTTCTGTTGAATCTATAATTACTTAAAAAAACTTGAAAAGGGTAATAGAAAAATTTAAGGTTAAATTTGTCTATCATCTGGAACTGTGGTTGACTTTTTAATCTATGACTTAAAATCTAGAAACCACAAGTGAAAAATAAAACTTTTCCATGGTTAGAAAAAAGAAAGCAAAGTAAAATGACAGCTGACAATTTGGAAAAGTATTTGTAACTTGTATCATAAAAGCTTAAACTTTCTCATATCAAAAATTCTTCTAAAAATACAGAGGAAATGAAAACATTTCTGAGGAAAAGTGTTTACAAATATGAACATAAAGTTCATAGAAAAGAAAATGCATATGGCTCATGATTGTTTTAAAATATGCTCACATCCACTTACAATAAGAGGAATAAAAATAAAAATTAAAAGGAGATCCTATTTCTCACTTATTTGATTGGCAACAAAAGGAATGTTTGACAACATACTCTGCTGTCAAAGCTGTGGGGCATCACTCAGTCTCATGTACCGCTGCTGGGGATGCAGATCAAGTCAACCATTATGGAGGCAGATGAGATAATATGTAGCTAACTTACATATTCATTACCCTTTGACCCAGCAACTTCACTTCCAGGAACTGATCCCCAAAATATGAAAACTCCTATGCTATAGGCATTCATTGCAGGAAGATTTGATGAATTAAAACCAACCCCAATGGCCATGAGTAAGAGACTGAAAAATTAAACTGTGTAGTACTAGGCAACTGTGAAGAGAAATGTGGAATAGCTCTATATCTTAAAATGGACAGTTCTTAGAATATCTTGATATGTGGAAATAAAGGAAAGGGGAGAAAAATTTGAATGCAGATTTGGCTATATTCATCAAAGAAAAGTAAAAATACAAAAATACACGTCTATGTACGTGTGCATATGAACTTAACTCTAGTGGAGGGTAGAAAATATTGTGGAAGGGACAGAGTTAGAAGCTAGAAATCTTTGAATATAATTAGTTTTTATAGATTTGAATTCAGAATCAGAGTTTTAAAAAATTACAAAAGTGATATGAAATAGATGTATATTGCTAAGTGGGAAAAAAAGCCAATCTGAAGCCTACTTATTGCTCAAATGTGGCCTCTCTCTAAGCCAAACTCAGCATATGAATGCATTACCTTCCCCCCAGCGTGGGACATGACTCCCGGGGATGAGCCTCCCTGGCAACGAGGGATTAATACCAAGTGCCGACTGGCAATACGACTGGAAAAAGACCGTGAATAAAAGGGGGAAAATGTAAAGACAAATGATTTCATGTGGCTAAGAGACTTCAAAGAGAGTTGGGAGGTCATCCCAGAGGTAACGCTTACACACACCTCAGTAGGATCTCACAGAACACCAAAGTGGATATCATCCCACACAGAGGGGCTTTGGAGACACCCAGGTCCTATATAAGGGAGGATAGCTCCAGAGATTGATGCCTTATCAGTGGGCTCTACTTTGGAATCTGGGCTCCTGAGAGTGACAGAGTTGAACTTAGATAAGTCCTCCCTGCACACAGTCCACCAGTCCCTTCTATTCAAACCTATATGTGATGCTGGAGTTTGTAGGTATACTTCCAGAGACTGGAGCCTCTGGCCTTCCCATATGCCAGCTGTGCCTGGAATCTCAGTGGAGGTGCAACTCCTACTCTACAGCTCAATGGACTCACCCAAGTCACCAGGTGAGGAGACGATGATGGACAATGGCCATCCCAGGGAATGGAGAGAGCCTGCAACCACATGATTAATCCCATCCACTGTATCCATGGGATATAAGCCCCCCTCTCACTTGGAGTTGGAGTGGACTTCACCATCCCAAACTCCTCAGGATTGGGGGAAGAGCTATAGACTAGAGTGGACTTAATGGTATTCTGTTGTAGACATAATGTGATTCAAGCAATGGAAGAAATTACAACAGTGAGGTGGAGCCAGTGGCCACTGGATGATTTTGGGGAAGAGAAGGGAAAAGCAGTTGTTATACAGGTGCTTTTTCAGGACTTGGGAATTATCCTGAGTGACATTACAATGACAGATACAGGCCTTTTTACATCAGCATATAACATGCAGAACTGTGTGGGAGAGAGTGTGGTCTACAATGTGAACTATGGTCCATACTTAGTGACAAAGCCCCAGGATGTGTATATCCATTGCAGGTGATATGCCACACTAATGAAAGATGTTTATGTGGGAAGTTATGGGAGGTGTGGGAGGTGGGGAACATGGAAATCCCTGTAATTTTTGTGTAACATTTATGTAATCTAAGTATCTTTAAAATATAAAAAAAAAAATTAAAAGAAATAAAGAGCAAATGGACATTACATATCTTTTAATGAAACATAGAAATCTATGTATAAATAAGTAGTTCCCCACCCAAATCAATTCTGAGTTTGACCAAACCTCTAGATTCAATTTAACAATTCAATTTACCAATAGACAGAAGACACAATAATATATATTACAGGGGTGTAATCAGAAAAATTCAGCTTAGGGAATTTTCTACAGGATTTTAACCAATTTCTTCAACCTATATCACCAGGGAAGAAAGGAATCAAAAGACTGAAGACTAAAAGAGACATGAGACATATTAAACAATTGTAATGTATGCACAGTATTTGAATACTGATTCAAACAAATAAACTGTTAATAAATACTTTTCTGAGCCCACTGGAATTTCGAGCGCTGCCTATTACACGACACAACATGTTTGTCAGAAGTCCTTATGACTGTATGGCAAGCACACTGAATTCAGTGGATGTAAATTTTAAACCTTCTAAAATGGCACTTACAATCCAAATCCAGATATAAGCAAGAAAGATAATACATCCTATCCAAATTGAAGCTTGTGCAAAGAATACAAGTTTTTTTAGCATTAAAAAAAAATCAGTCCATTTAATCTACACATCAATAAAGAGAACAAAAACACTATCACTTCAACAATGCCTGATAGAATTAAACATTCATTCATGTTACAAACTTTTATTAAAATGTTAACAAGAGATAATAGAAAAATAGCAAACATCACATTTAGTGGCGAAATGTCAATAGCTTTCCTTTGTCATCGGGATCAAGACAAGGGTAACCACTGGGCAGATTGCGCCCTCTTGGAAACAGACTTAGATAAAGTCATAACCAGTGTCTAAAGAATGATACAATCTAAAGTGGGGATAATAGGAGTTCATGGGACTTAATGAGGTTAAATATTATTTTCTGAAACTTTTGCTTCAATTGTATGTATGTAGGTCTACTCAGTCAAGATGTAAAACCTATTTCTTGCTGTGGTTCACATCACAAAAGTACGAAAACTCCACAGAACATGGATTCTGAATAGCTTTCTAAGTTATACAAGTTGTTCTTAACTCTGACTAATTACTGCCCACCCCACCCCCACTGCCCACAATACACATTCACCCAAATCCACACCTACATGCAGCTTCTAGAAAGTGCCATGTAATTTCAGGTCCTGTGTATTTGCAAAGACAACCTAGAATGCCTCCCCTAGATCACCTGACCAGTGTGTTCCTACTTACTATTTAATGCCCAGCTCAAGCACATTCCCAATAAATTTCATTCACTTCCATCTCTCTGCTTCCCTGGATAAACTTTCATTAGAGTACTCAGCTCAGTGTGTTTCAATTATTTGCCTACATGCCACTTTCTCATTGGACAGGGTGCCTTTGGAGAAAGAGATATTGTGTCTTAATTATCTTCCTAATTGGGGTGGTAGACGTTTGGGAAAGAAGAGAAAGGCACTGAGCACAGAGTGGCAGAAGAGATTCGCAGTAGTGTGTCTTTATTGAGGCTTGAGAAGAGCGTGTGGGGACGATGGAGCCCTTTGAATGGGGAATCCTCTCAACCACTTCCTGCCACTCACCGCCTGCCAAACCCAGAAGCAACCATACTGAGCTGTACTTTCCTGAGCAGATCCCTGTCACCTAGACGGAGTGACATGCCCCAACGGGGCCACTTTCCATAATGAAAAATAGTCCACGGAAGTGTTTTGGCAACCATGCAGCATTGAACTATCAAATTATCCTCTGCTCTGGGGTAGCAAGAGAAGCCTGACTTCTGCTTTCATTTGCTTCGCATTACTCTGTTAGCTTTATTAGCTTTGTGATGCTTTCTAGACCTGGTGGGAAAATCAACAGAGAGCTGAGCTTGATCTCTAGCATATTCCCCAAAATTGATTCCCTAATACATTGGGGAAATTAGTCCTTCTTAGGGGATTGTAGAAACCACTCCATTTCTCTGCTAATTCAGCAAATATTTTTTGAGGAAGGGTGTGAGCCCAGAACTGTGCAGACTGAGAATACAGGGCTGAATAAAACAGATTAATAGCCTCAAATTGCTTGTTGATCTGAGAGTTCATAGAGACCAGTAAAGAGAAAAATGTAATGGTGTACGTATAAATACAGGTGTCTGTACTAGGTGTTTCCCACACGTTGGTGTGAGTGTGAATCTTCTGGGATACTTGTTAACACATAGGTTCCCATTCACTAGGTCTGGGATGGGTTCTGCAATTCTGCATTTCTAAAACTCTTGGCTGATGTGGATGTTGCTGACCCAGGCCCTGTTCTTTCAGTGACTAGGATCTAGAGACATAAAGAACTAGATGATAATCCCCATTGGTCTTCTCCAAGGATACAGGACTTGAGCCAAGTCTTGGCAGCTGTGAAGGGATTTCTGTGCTGAGGTGTCATGGACATCAAAGAGCATAACTAAAATGGGGCTGTGTGGTTGGTACAGAAACCATGAATGAACAGCAGATGACAAAGGGAGGCACAGACCATGTGTTAGTTGGTCAGAGCTGCTAGGAAAAATGCCATACAGTGGTGGGCTTAAAGAATAGGAATTTGTCATCTCATGGTTTTGGAGGCTCGAAGTCCAACATCAGAGTCTCAAGAGGCCATGCTTTCCCCTGTGGCCTATCGAGTCCTGCAGCTGGCTTGCCACAGTCCTTGGGCCTCCTTATCTTGGATCCCTGCCTCTGGCACCTGGCAATCTTCCTCTCTCTGGCTTTTCTGCATCTGACTTCTTTTCATTATGGCTTCTCCTGACTGCTTCCAAATAACCTCTCCAATATAAGAACTCCAGTCATATGGATTAAGCTCACCCTGATTCAATCTGTGAAGACCCTACTCACAAATGAGCCACATCTTAACCAATAAGAACATTGTCAACGCCCTGTTTACAAGTGGGGTTACATTTAGACGAATGCAGATTAAGACATGAGCATGTTTTTATGGGGGGCATGATTCAATCACCCACAGGTGAGATTTTAAAGGGCATACTAAGAACCACAAAATGCACCTTGGAGATATTGGTACCCCATGAAAAGGAAGTAATTTGTGAATAGGATGAAGGAAATTATAGCTACCCAGTAGTAGTGTGTAGGCCCATAAGTAATGATTATATAATGTTCACAGAGTATGTGTTGTAAGATATTTTAGCCCAAATTCAAAAAGAAATAAACTAATTTAAGATGAAAACAGAGCCTATGATTTTGGGGAAAAGTGTGATTCTTCTTTAATTATATTATTGAAACAGAATTTGCATAACATAGAAATAATCATTTTAACATGCAATACGGTGGTATTTAGCACATTCACAATGTTTCAGAACCATGAACTCTATCTTGACACAAAACATTTTAATATGCCAAAAGGAAACCTGCTACCCAGAGATAGGCACTCCCTCATCCCCCTCACCTCAGCCCCCGGCAAAAACTTAATGTGCTTTCTATCTCTATGAAGTTCCATATTGTGGATATTTCATATAAATGGGATCATAAGACATTTTTTCTGCATCTGGTTTTGTTCACTTAGCATAAGCTGAGGTTCATCCAAATCGCAGCATATATGAGGACTTTATTGCTTTGTATGGCTGGGTTATATTCCTTTGATTGGCTATGCCACTTTTTGCTTATTCTTTCATCCACTGGTGGACATTTGGGATGTTTCCCCCTTTTGGCTATTGCAAATAGTGCTGCTATGAGCACTAGTGTACAAGTATTTGTTTGAATATCTGTCTTCAGATATTTTGGGTACATACCTAGGAGTCAAACAGCTGGCTCATATGGTAATTATATGTTTAACTTTTTGAGGAACTACTTGTTTTCCACAGTAGCTGCACAGCTTTAAATTACCACCAGCAATGCACAAGAGATCCAGTTTTTCCATGTTCTTGTCACCAATTGTTATTTTCTTTATTTTAATTTTTAAAAATTATTATATACATCCTAATGAGTGTGAAATGGTATCTCTTTGTGGTTTTGATTTACATTGGCTTATTGACTAGTGATGTTAAGCATCTTTTCATGAACTTGTTGCCCACTTGTATATCTTTTTTTGAGAAATGTCACTTCATGATCTTTGTCCATTTATAATTGGATTGTTTTTCTTTTTGTAATTTAGTTGTGGGATTTCATTATATTTTCTGATAATAGATCCTTATCATATATAAGATTTGCAAATATTTTCTCCCATTCTTTGTTTGTCGTTTTACTTTCTTGATAGTGTTATATGATGAACAAAGGTTTTATATTGATGAAGTCCAATTTATCTAAGTGTTCTTTCATTGTTTATATTTTTGTGCCATAGGTAGGAATCCATTGCCAAATTCTAGGTCATGAAGATTTACCATTCTGTTATCTTCTAAGGGTTTTATCATTTTTATTCTTACATTTAGATCTTTGCTCCATTTTGAGTTAATTTTTGCCTATGGCATATAGTAGGAGCTCAACTTCATTATTTTGCATGTGTATATCCAGTTTTCCAAGCACCATTTGTTGAAAAGACTGTTCTAGCCCCATTAAATGATTTTGGCACCCTTGTGAAAAAGCAGTTGACCAGAGTTGTATGGACTTAAAATATTTTTGCACTCTCAATATTCCATTGTTCTATATGTTTGCCCTTATGCTATTATCACACTGTTTTGATTACTGTAACTATGTAGAAAGTTTCGAAATGAGGATGTGTGAATTCTCCAACTTTGTTTCACTTTTTCAAGATTAATTTTTCCACTTCTACAAAAATGGCCATTGGGAATTTGACAGGGAGTGCATCAAATCTGTAGATCACTTTGATGAGTATTGCCATTTTACAATATTAAGTATTCCATACCATTAAGACAGGATGTCTTTCTATTTATGTGTCTTCTTTAATTCCTTTTAGCAATGTTTTGTAGTTTTCAGTGTACAAGTATTGGGTGTCCTTGTGTAAATTTATTGCTAGCAATTTCATACTTTTTTGATACTATTATATGTGGGATTATTTTTCTTTATTTTAATTTCAGGTTGTTCATTGCTAGTGTATAGAAATAAAATTGATTTTTAAGTGTTGATCTAGTATCCTACAGCTTTGTCAAATTCATTAATTAGTTTAATAGTTTTTTCCTGTGGATTCTTTAGAAATTTCTATGTATAAGCTTGGGCCACCTGTGAATAGAGATTATTTTATTTCTTCTGTTTTAATTTGGATGCCTTCCATTAGTGTTTCTGTACTAATTGCTCTAGCTAAGACTTCAAGTACAATGTTGAATAAAAATAGTGAATTAACACCAACTGAATTTCAATAGTATACAAACAGTCTGCTCCTCTATATATCCAGTCCCC
Source organism: Tolypeutes matacus (assembly GCA_026826555.1). NCBI lineage: Eukaryota > Metazoa > Chordata > Mammalia > Cingulata > Chlamyphoridae > Tolypeutes > Tolypeutes matacus. The sequence goes on along the minus strand of JAKSZT010054382.1, from coordinate 3,663,086 downwards.
ACTTTACACTGTTATTGTTGCAATTACATCTTTACATGTGTGCCCATTAACATGGATTTATAATTATTGGCTTATGCTTCTGTCTTTTAAAATCTATTACACACAAAAAAGTGAAGCATTAACAAACAAAAGTGCAAAGTCCTGCTTTTATATCTCCCCCTGCAGTTACCCTTGTTCTTGTTCTTTATTTGTTTCCCTTCAAATTACAATCTAGCATTATTTAATCACCCATGTCTTGTTTGGCAGTTCTACTGTGAAGAAATCTTTCTCCCTTTCTCTTTCTTTTTCTCTTTTTTAAATCTGAGAATGTCAAAATATCTTCTTCATTTCTGAAGGATAGTTTTGCCAGATATAGAATTTTTGGTTGACAGTGTTTTTCTTTCAACATTTTAATGATATCATCTTAATTCTGTCTGACCTACATGATTTCCGAAGAGAAATTGGCTGTTAATCTTATAGAGTATTCTTTGTGCATGAGGAATCACTCTTCTCTTGCTGCTTTCAAGATTCTCTTTGTATCTTTAGTTTTTGACAACTTGACTATAATGTGTCCCATGTGGATCTATTTGTGTTCATCTTACTTGCAGTTCATTTTGCTTCTTAGATGTGTATACTCAGGTCTTTCATCAAATTTATGAACTTTTCAGCCATTATTACTTCAAAGATTCTTCTTGCCCCTTTCTCTCTCTTCTCTTCCACTGGAACTCCTATTAAGCATATGTTTATTCTATTGATGTTTCCATTCAGGACTCTTAGGCTCTATTTATTTTTCTTCATCTTTTTAAAATTTCATTCTACTCTTCAGACTGGATAATCTCCACTAACCTGTCTTCAATGTCTCTCTTCTTCTTCTTGCTTAAATCTTCTATCAAATCCTTCTAGTGATTTTTTTTCATTTTAGCTATTGTAATTTTCAGTTCCATAATTTTTATTTGGTTCTTTTTATATAATTTCTTTGACTTTATTGATATTCTCTGGTTGGTGAAACATCATTTTTCTGGTTTGTCATTAGATTTTTCTTTATAGTTTCCTTTAGCTCTTTGAATATATTTAAGACAATTGATTTAAATCTTTGCCTTGTAGGTCCAAAGCTTAGGCTTCCTCAGGGACAGTTTCTATTCATTCTTTTTCATGAGACCAGGCCATATTTTCTTTTCTCTTTGTATGTTACTTTCCTAAAGACAGTATTCTTTATCATGTGTGGTCACTGAAGTCTCTGTTATAATAGCTTAGTGGTCAGCTGTTGTTATGACAGATTTTCCCTTATATGGAGCCAAGAAAATGAAATTAAAGGAAAAAAGAGGGGAAAATTACTCTGCCAGTCTTTGCAGATTGGCTTTTTGTTGTGACATTCCCTCAGTGCTTAACCAGGTCACTTACAACTGTGCCTTATCCTTCCTTCACTTCCTGCTTGTTATAGCCTGAAGGTCAACCAGTGATAAAAACATTGAGGATTCTTTGGATTTTTCTGAGAAGGCCTCTTTCCCTGAGAATGCACTTGGCCTTCTTGACTCCCTCACCTCCCATTTTTCCCAGAGTTTTTGAAAGTCCTTGTCCCACTCACCACATACCTCCTTTCACAATCTTTTATCTCCCAGGCTTTTTGATCTGCCTATTTTTTCCCCCACTGTTCTCCTTTGCCCCTGATTGCTGTGGCCAAAATGTTTGTTTTTAAGTGCTTTCATGAAAAGCCACCCAAGAAGTTAACCAAGCTCTGGGATTGCTCCAAGTTGGGCAAAGCAATGCCTGTCTTTACATCAGCCATTAAGAATGCTGCTAGCATACCACCATAATCCTTTGAGAATAAGGTCCATATTGTTCCATCTGGAGTTAACAACCTGCACTAGGAGTGTGGGACGCCATCTTCATAATTGCCATTGATTTGAAGAGTAGAAGATGGCAGATGAGTAATTTAAAATACCATGGCTCTCTCTTACCTTAAGGCAGCCACTTCTTTTCTCATGAAACGTACCCCTTTTTGTTGTAATATTTTTTACTAGATTGAAGAGTTATGCAAAAGTTGATAATGACATTTTTTTCCAGCTTCTTATTTGTTTCTATGAATGGATGGAGCCTTGGATTTTCCTATGCCACCATTTTCAGTGACTTCACTGTGATAATATTTTCTAGCACACGTCAATGAATCCATGTTGCTGCCCACTTTGATCAGAGGAGGAAGCCATGTATTGTGGATTGAATCATGTCCCAAACAACAGACAAGTTCAGGTCTCAACTCCTGGTCCTGTGGGTGTGAACCCACTTGTAAATAGGACCTTTGAGGATGTTATTAATTAAGGTCTGCCCAAACTGAATGAGGATAGGCCTTAGTCCAATATAGTTTAAGTCCTTACAAGTAATCAGAAATGGAAAAGGAAGCTAGAGGGAGCAGTCAGAAGCTAGAAGTCAATGGAACCCAGAAGAAAAAGAAGAAGGCAATCCTATATGCACCATCATGTGACAGAAAAGCCCAGGAACCCCAAAGATTGCCTGCCCAAAACAGAAGATACTGACCCTGGGAGGAAGCCAGCCTTTTAGTCTCTAAAACTATAAGCCAATAAATTCCTGTTGTTAAGCCAATCCATTGTATGATATTTGATTTTGCTGCTGGTTGCTAAAGTTGAGTGCTGATTTTCGAGGAATATGCTACTTATGGAGCTATTCCTTTTGCTTCTGGAAGTATTCCTTTTACTTCTGAAGCAAAAGGAATTTATGATCTTTCATCTACCTTGAGTAGGTCTTTAAGCTTTCCTCATTGGAACTCAGGACCCAGCTGTTTCCTGGGATAAAAGTTATCCTTATCTTGGTCTTGGCTGCACAGATATGCGCCACATCCTCTTCTTCTTATAGAGGGTTCATTAACATGTGGCATTTAAATTCCTGGAGAATTTTGAGAAACAGTTCTGGAACAGGGTCTTGGGGATTAAGATAATCTTTTTTAGCTTAATAGTCATCCATTTGGTGTTTAGAACTACATAACACATTCTCCATGTCAGAACAAAGCCAGAAAATGGAGGGATCGGTAGAATAAGATGTGACCCTCTCCTCACATAGCTCACAATTAACAAACACTGGTTCTGGATAAAAATATTCCATCATTATGTAATTGTGGGGAAGGATGTGTACCAAAAAGAAGCAATTGACTAAATCTATGGCCATGACTGTTTGCTTGCTGGCAAGAAAAGTTTAACTATTTCAGCCACATACATTTCTATCTTCCCTGAATTAAACTTATCAGGCAATTTTCTAATTCATGCTCTTATTTTCTATGTAATATCAGGCAACCCTGAAACCCAAATGGATACCTAAAAATCAGAGCCGATCTGTCACTGTGCTTGATTAAACTTCTTTACCTCATGCTCACAAGAAAACCAATTACTACACAGTGATTTCTTCCCTGGAATAGAGATCTGAACTGTAATGATCCCAGTTCTAGTGCCTCCATAAAATCTGATTCTTAATTAGGAAATGGAAGTAAAAAAAGACCAATTAATTTTACCATTAAAATAGTGCATAAACTACATTTGGGAAGGCAGGGCATAAAAAGCTAGATTGGTTAGCCAAGATTGAATGACTATTGGATTTACCATCTTTCAATGGAAAATCACTGGACGAAACACATGAAACAGTTGGTTCCCATGAGCAAGAAAGGCTGTGATCTCTGAAAGATGGAGAAAAATGTGGTGAACCCTACAATAACCTCATATTTCTGAGCCACTCTCCTGATAATGGCTTTCCAGAGGGAGGGAAATTCTAGGATCAAGCATAGATCTTGGTCTCACTGAGCTGAGGAAACAGAGTTAAACGTTCATGGAAGCTAAGGCAGCTAGGTTTCCAGGGGAGATACCAGAGAGTAGGGAACTACACCGGGAAAAAAGCAACACAAAGCTTCATGGGTGTCCCTTTGAATCTCTGTGCATACATTTGGTCATCTCTCACAAGGCCAGGCAAAGAGTGACCAAGGAGCTCCAAGCTAAACAATTAGCAGAACTCACACAAGGGTGAGAGATTTTTCAGTTCCAACCAGCCAGAATGGAGTGTCCCTGTTGAATATTTAAGACATTTAGTAAAATACCCAGTAGGGAATTTTACTAGTAGTGTTAAAACTAGTTAAAAACGAGCATTAAAAGAAAATGTATGCTTTTTAAAACAGCTTTATTGAGATATAATTCATATACCATATAATTCAACAGTTAGATGGTTCAGTTTCACAGTTACTCAAAAGGTTAAGCATAGAGTTACCATATAACACAGAAATTCTACTTCATAGCCAAGAGAAATGAAAACACGTGTGCACACAAAAACTTGTCCATGAAGGTTCACGATGTCATTATTCATAATACCTCAAAAGTAAAAACAATCCACATGTTCATAACCTGATGAATAAACAAAATATGCTATATCCATACAATGGATTCTTTACACTACACATACTGACTTTATGATTAAAAAAATTATTTTAGCTTTTTCAAATGGAAAATCAAACATATAACAAAGCAGAGAACAGAGTGATGGATCCCCATGAACCCATGATGTACCTTTGACAATTATGAACACATTTAACACATGGCCCATTGTGTGTCATCTGAAACCCACTGAGGACCCCCCCAAACACTCCTTAGATTATTTCAAAGCAGATTAAAATGTTATTTTTAATTCAAAGACTATAGTCAACTTCATATTTAATTAACTCTATATAGATGCATAGAAGATCTACTAGGGTACATATCTAGCTGTGATTGAGAATAGAATAGAGATGCAGGGGAGTGGGTGGGTGTCTTAGGATGAAAGCATATTCATATATCACTTGTATGAGTATTTAAAACATGAAAAGTAGGAAGATAATCTTTAAAAATGAAACAGCTTTTTTACATGTTAGCTGTATATGTTTGTCCTCATGTTAGTAAAGGCCATATAAAGTAATTGAAGGAGCACTGAAATAGAAGTCAAGAGATGTGAGTTTTACTTCTATTTCTATCACTGTAACCATAATACTTTTGAGTTATTCCTTGTAAGGATCAAGTGTGTAATTTATTCACTTCAACAATATCTTTGCACATCTTCTACATGCCAGGCATTATCTTCCTTGCTGAAGCTCATTCCCTGCTAGTCAGGGCTTTTTTTTTTTTTTTTTTTTTTTTTAGATGATACAGTTTAATAATTTTGATGATATTTACAATGTCCTGTGTCCATTACTTAAAGGTAATGAAAAACCTTCCCCATGACCACCAAACAACCCATTAGATCTTGACTGTTCCCTTCTCCCCAGCCCCCAAGGGCCCATGATACCCCCCTCTCCTAACCCATGGAATGTCAAGATTCAGAGTTACATGCTCTGGGGATTTGAACCAGCACTTCCTAATCCATCCACCCCCCAGTGCTGTACCACCAAACCCAGGAACACCACCACTCATCTGCCCCATCCCCCAACATGCAACCGCACTCTATCCCTTTACCATAGATTATGTCCATATGGGAGATGGCTCAAAGCCTGCTCTTCTCTTACTCTCCTTTGTTAACCTATCTTTCAGACAATGGTTCTCAGAGACTGCTCACTTTCCTCAGTTCAGATCAGTGAGGTCATATACTGTTCATCCTTCAGTGCCTGGCTTGCTTCACTCAACATAAGGTCTTCAAGATTCATCCACGTTATTCCATGTGTTAGCACTTTGTTCCTTCTTACCGCTGAGTAATATTCCATTGTATGTATGTGCCACATTTTGCTTATCCATTCGTCTGTTGATGGGCACCGGGGCTGATTCCAAATTTTGGCAATGGTGAACAATGCCGCTATAAACATTGGTGTGCATATATCTGTTTGTATTTTTGTTTTCAGTTCTTCTGGGTATATACCCAGTAGTGGAATTGCTGGATCATACGGAAGATCTATTGCAAGTTTTCTGAGGAACCGCCAAACTGTCCTCCACAGTGGCTGGACCATACCGCAGTCCCACCAGCAGTGGATGAGGGTTCCTATTCCTCCACATCCTCTCCAACATTTAGTGTCTCCTGTTTTTTTTAATAGCTGCCATTCTGATGGGTGTAAGATGGTATCTCATTGTAGTTTTGATTTGCATTTCCCTTATAGCAAGTGATGTTGAGCATTTTTTCATGTGCTTTTTAGCCATTTGTATTTCTTCCTTGGAGAAGTGTCTTTTCAGGTCACTTGCCCATTTTTTATATGGGTTGTTTGTCCTTTTATTTTCGAGGTGAAGGATTTCTTTATATATGCAGGATATTAGGCTCCTATCAGATATATGGTTGCCGAATATTTTTTCCCATTGGGTAGGTTGCCTTTTTATTTTCTTAATAACATCCTTAGAGGTGCAGAAGTTTTTAATTTTGAGGAGATCCCATTTATCAATTTTTTCTCTTGCTGCTCGTGCTTTGGGTGTGAAATTCATGAAACCATTTCCTATTACAAGGTCCTGTAGATGCTTCCCTACATTATCTTCCAAGGTTTTTATGGTTTTGGCTCTTATATTTAGATCTTTGATCCATCTTGAGTTGATTTTTGTATAAGGTGTGAGATGGTATTCTTCTCTCATTCTTTTGGATATGGATATCCAGTTCTCCAAGCACCACTTGTTAAAGAGGCCACTCTCTCCCAGCTGAGTTGGTTTCGTGGCCTTGTCAAATATCAGATGACTGTATATGCGAGGATCTATATCAGAACTCTCAATCCGGTTCCATTGGTCAGTAGGTCTATCCTTGTGCCAATACCATGCAGTTTTGATCACTGTAGCTTTGTAGTATGTTTTAAAGTCAGGTAATGTGATACCTCCAACTTCATTTTTCTTTTTCAATATATCTTTGGCAACTCGGGGCCTCTTACCTCTCCAAATATATTTTGTGGTTAGTTTTTCCAGTTCCTTAAAAAATATAGTGTTGACTTTTATTGGGATTGCATTAAATCTGTAGATTAGTTTGGGTAGGATAGACATCTTGATGATGTTTAATCTTCCCATCCATGAACAGGGAATATTTTTCCATTTATTTAAGTCTTCTTTGATTTCCTTTAACAGTGTTGTGTAGTTTTCTGTATATAAGTCCTTTACATCTTTAGTTAAATTTATTCCTAGGTATTTGATTCTTTTGTTTACTATTGTAAATGGTATTTTTTTCCTGATTTCCTCCTCAGTTTGCTGGTTATTGGTGTATAGAAATGCTACTGATTTTTGAGCATTGATCTTATAGCCTGCAACATTACTGAACTCCTTTATAAGTTCTAGAAGCCTTGTTGTCGATTTCTCAGGGCTTTCTATGTATAGGATCATGTCATCTGCAAATAATGAAATTTTTACTTCTTCTTTTCCAATCTGGATGCCTTTTATGTCCTTTTCTTGTCTCAGTGCTCGTGCAAGTACTTCTAAGACAATGTTAAATAGGAGTGGTGATTGTGGGCATCCTTGTCTTGTTCCCGATCTCAGAGGGAAGGCTTTTAGGATTTCACCATTGAAAATGATGTTAGCTTTGGGTTTTTCATATATACCCTTTATCATTTTCAGAAAGTTTCCATCTATTCCTATCTTTTGTAGTGTTTTTATGAGGAAAGAGTGCTGTATTTTGTCGAATGCTTTTTCTGCATCTATAGAGATGATCATGTGATTTTTTTCTTTCAGTTTGTTTATGTGGTGTATTACATTGATTGATTTTCTTATATTGAACCATCCTTGCATACCTGGGATGAAACCCACTTGGTCATGGTGTATAATCCTTTTGATATGTTGTTGAATGCGATTAGCAAGTATTTTGTTAAGGATTTTAGCATCTAGGTTCATTAGAGAAATTGGTCTGTAATTTTCCTTTCTTGTGGTGTCTTTATTTGGTTTTGGTATTAGGGTAATGTTGGCATCATAGAATGAGTTAGGTAGTATTCCTTCTACTTCTATTTTTTGGAAGAGCTTAAGTAGAATTGGTGTTAGCTCTTTCCGGAATGTTTGGTAGAATTCAGGTGTGAAGCCATCTGGTCCTGGACTCTTCTTAGTTGGGAGGTTTTTAATGACTGAGTCTATCTCTTTACTTGTAATTGGGCTGTTGAGTTCATCTATTTCTTCTTTCATCAATGTCGGCTGTTTGTGGGTTTCTAGAAACTTGTCCATTTCCTCTAAATTGTCATTCTTGTTGGCATATAATTTTTCAAAGTATCCTCTTTTGATACTCTTTATTTCTGTGGGGTCAGTAGTGATATCACCTTGCTCATTCCTTATTTTATGTATTTGCATCTGTTCTCTCTTTTTCTTTGTTAGTCTGGCTAAGGGTTTGTCAATTTTGTTGATATTCTCGAAGAACCAGCTTTTGGTTTTGTTTATTGTTTCCAGTGCTTTCTTATTCTCTATTTCATTTAGTTCTGTTCTAATCTTGGTTATTTCCTGTTTTCTACTTCCTTTAGGTTTAGTTTGTTTTTGTTTTTCCAAGTCCTCCAAGTGTGCAGTTAGGTCTTCAATTTTAGCTCTTTCTTCTTTTTTAATATATGAATTTATGGCTATGAACTTCCCTCTCAGGACTGCTTTCGCTGCATCCCATAGGTTTTGATATGTTGTGTTGTTGTTTTCATTAGTTTCAAGGTAGTTACTGGTTTCTTTTGAAATTTCCTCTTTGACCCACTGTTTGTCTAAGAGTGTGTTGTTTAACTTCCATATCCTTGTGCCTAACCTGTTTCTCTGGCCCTTATTGATTTCCAACTTCATTCCGTTGTGGTCAGAGAAATTACTTTGTATAATCTCAATCTTTCTGAATTCATTGAGTGTTGTTTTGTGGCCTAGCATGTGGTCTATTTTGGAGTATGTTCCATGTGCACTGGAGAAGAATGTAAATCCCGCTGTATTTGGGTGTAGTGTTCTGTATATGTCTATTAAGTCCAAATCTTCTAATGTATTGTTGAGTGCCTTCGTTTCTTTATTGATTCTCTGCCTAGATGTTCTGTCTAATGATGATAGTGGTGTGTTGAAGTCCCCTGCTATAATTGTAGAGGAATTTATTTCTCCTCTTAGTTTTTCCAGAGTTTGCCGCACGTATTTTGAGGCACCTCGATTAGGTGCGTAAATGTTGATGATTGTTCTCTCTTCTTGAGAGATTACTCCTTTTACTAATATGTAGTGTCCATCTTTGTCTCTTACAATAGTTTTGCATTTAAAGTCTATTTTGTCTGATATTAGAATAGCTACTCCTGCCCTTTTTTGGCTATTGTTAGCTTGTAAAATGGTTTTCCAGCCATTCACTTTCAGCCTCCTTGAATCCCTGGGTCGAAGGTGGGTTTCTTGTAGACAGCATATAGATGGATCATATTTTCTTATCCATTCTGCCAATCTGTGTCTTTTGATTGGTGAATTTAATCCATTAACATTCAGTGTTATTACTCGTAATGAATTTCTTACTTCAGTCATTTTTCCTTTGGGTTAATGTATGTCATATGTTGTTTTGTTTCTCTTTTTGAGTTTTCAGTTGTTTTTAAAATCTCCTCCAACTCTCTCTGCTTTGTTTTTTCCTTTCAATTTGTAGAGATTCCTTTAGTATTTCTTGAAGTGCTGGTTTCTTCTTGACATACTCTCTTAATTGCTGTTTATCTGTGAATATTTTGAACTCTCCATCATTTTTGAATGCCAATTTTGCTGGATAGAGAATTCGTGGCTGGAAGTTTTTTTCTTTTAGTGTTTTGACTATATCATACCACTGTCTTCTTGCCTCCATGGTTTCAGCTGAGAAATCAGCACTTAATCTTATTGTGCTTCCCTTGTATGTGAGGGGCTTTTTTTATTATAAGGGTAACTTCACATCAAACTGGCTAAACCAAAGAGAACAGTTAATGGCTTACACAACCACGGAATACAGGGATGGACCTGACCTCAAGTGCATCTAGATCCAGGGCTAATACAGTTCTATCAGAACCGAGTCTTCCTATCTCTCCATCCATCCCATCCCCTAAAGTCTGCTTGTCTCTATGTGGGCTTAATTTTCACCCAGGCTCTTTCAATATGGGGGCCCTTGGCAACTCCATGATGATATTCTTACTGGATCAGGCCATGTGCTCTAGGTAATACCCCTCCTTCTCTAGGTCCATTGTGATCCCATCTCAGTAGGTCCAATCAGTGTGTGCAAAGCACCATTTTAGAACATTTACTATGTAAATGTGATCACCTCCCACCTTCTGTCTGCAAGGATGAATCCCTTATGCTTGCCAGCTGTGGTGGTTTGAAGCTGAATGTACCCCAGAAAGGCATGTTCTTAAATTTAAACCATTCCTGAGGGTGTGGACCTTTTGAACAGGTTGCTTCAGTTAAGGTGTGACCCACCTCATTCAGGATGGGTCTTAATCCTCTTAATGAAGTCGTTTATAAATAGGATGAATACAGAGACAGTGAGAGAGAAAGCCATGGAAGCCAGAAGCTGAAAGCAATGAAACCCAGAAGAGAAGGGAGAGACCAGCAGATGCTACCATGTGCCTTGCCATGTGACACAGGAACAAAAATTGACAACAGCCAGTCTTTGGGGAGAAAGCATTGCCTTGATGGTGCCTTGATTTGGACATTCTCACACCCTCAAGTGTAATCTAATAAATTTCCACTGTTTAAAGCCAATCCATTGCAAGGTATCTGCTTTCAGCAGCCTAAGAGTCTAAAATACCAACCAAGTTGATTTTTTATCATATATTTAAAATTTTTAATAGTTATTTCTTTTCTATTTTATTTTTTAGTATGATCTATTTTCTGAGGCCACAGCTTGAAAAATATATCCATAGCCCATTTACTCAGTAAGTAGTTCTGGGCTGATTGCCAATTAATCATCACTGGATGCCTCCATGTCCCGGCCATCAGAGATTCTGCACAAGGTTTCTTTGCCAATACAATTGATGTGTTTCTCACCCAGCACCAATGAGAGAAGCTATGTTTGTGCTTTCATAATTATCATTTCAGAAAAAAATGCCCACAATTCCCATCTCTCTTTAGCAGAATTACTTTTAATTTCCCTATTATACAAAGTAAAGTTGCAGCCATATCACTTTTTCAAGGGGCAGTGCAAGCATCTTTTCTCTCTACCTTCTCTCTACTTAGAGTCAACAAGGCATTCCAGAAAGAGTGAACTTAAGAGTTAGGCAGTCAGTTTAAAATTCTTCTCATTGCCCATGAACTGGGACTGCCGGGTAAGTCATTTGGCCCTTTGAGCATCAGTTCTCATAATTATAAAAAGAGTATAGTAATAAGGCCTACCACACAATGTACCTGGAAGTAAGGTTTGTAAAGTTCATATATAGTGCCTGGGACAGATTAGCTACTCCATAAATACAAGTCTCCTATCTTCCCCCAATAGCACAACATTTAGATTTTTTTCTGCAAGTCTCACTTTACCTCTTATATGACCCATTTTTTGTCTAATCTCTCCTCACCATTCATAAATCCCTTGAGTCTGGAAACCATGCTTTGCTTCTTTTTATTATCCATGGGGTTGAACATAGGGTTCTTTTTGTGGAGAAAGCCCTAACAAGTGATTTGGGTTGTAGAAAACATAATTACTTTGATAAATTTATCCCAAAACTATAGATAGAAATACGGTTGATGATACAAATATCTACCAATCTTATGATGTGTCAGAGATTGTTTTCTGTCTTCCACGTGCGTTCTCATTTAATTACTATAACATATCTGTGGATCTAGGTATCACTAAGCACTTGCTGCAAAGTCATATAGCTTGTGTCTTGTGGAGCTTGTCCTCAAGCCAAGGTCTGGCTTACTCTGGACACCCAGTCCCTTTGACCCAATTAGGCCACATCAGCTCTCCCATATTCTAGATCTGGCCAGTGCTGGGGACAATTGCGTCTCAGCTTAGTATGGGGCTGGCAGGATGAAAACCAGGGCAAAGGAATTTCAAGATCCTGTAGTTCATGGTACAAGTGGGATTGGAGACTTGAGTACCCACAAAGGTAAGTTGGGGAGGAACCTAACTGCAAGAATTTGTCTCCAGTCCTATGGTCCAGCCAACTATGCTCAAACAGCCTCTTGCCCCTGCACCCAGGCATGGTGTCATTCTCTGTCCCATCCCCACCTCTGAGGAACCTCTCCATGCTATGGTCCCCAGGCCTAGGCTGGATTCTCTGTGGATGTTTGGTTTTGAGTCTCAAGTCTGTGTCTCATGAGGACCTGCCCCCAACCCCCTGTACTCTTGTCAGCACTGATGTCTCAGCTTCCTCTCAGCCCTTGCTTTGTTAGGTAATTTAATCAAACCTAAGTTGCTTTGCTTCTCCTGCCTTTCCACCTCTATTCTGCATAGAAGCAGCTTGCTTTACTCTTGAGACCTAATATATAATAGCATTCTTACAGCAGGAAAAACCTTTAGCTCCCCTCTTACTGGCTTTTTGCTGTGTTAACATTCAAGTTTTCTCCTCTCAATCTCAAATAAGGTCATTACATACCTAGCCCAGTTGCAAATGGTTTGAGTCTGATCTAGGGATGAAAAGTAAGTGTGTGACCTGAAGTGGTGGGTGGAGATGGTGGGACTTCCAGGTATAGACTAGCCAGATTCAAAAGGAGGTAGGAAAAGTGCACCAGGGGCCATCCACCAGGAAATGGGCATGGAGGGATATGAAACAGGGTCGTGAATCCATTTCATATGTCTGGCTAGTCAAGTAAGAGCATCTTGGCTCTGGAAGGCAGTGAAGGAGAACCCTACAGATGTAGGTAAAAGGGGCTAGGCAAGGACAAGTTCGAGTTGTCCATTTACCAATAATGAAAGCATTTGCTATCACCTTACATGTATTACCTCTTTTCATTTTCCAAACAGGTCTGTAGTATTCCTTCTTATACCCATTCTAATGATGGGAACTTTGAGTTTCAAAGAGGTTAGTTAATTTGCTTAATGCCCTTGAGCTAATGAGTAGCAGGGATTTTAATAGATGTATGTCTGATTCCAGAACTCATACTGATATTACAGAGATATTCAAGGCCTCCAAAAGCCAAGATGTTCTCCGAACCATATGAGCTGATGGGCAAGAAGTTACTGAAAAATTGCCCATTTGGATTTCTTGGCAATGGTATTAATCAGGCAACTGAAGTCTTATCTGGCCAGAGGAGATAGGGCTGGAACCTATAAGAGCTCACACATGCGGATAAGAGAGTAGTCACTAGAGGTCCTGGCATGCACTTAGATAGCTGGAGTCGGGGTCCCTTGGCCTGGCAAATGGCCTGCACCCTTCTCATTCCTCCACTCTCCAGCATTTCACACCCATCTCAAGCTTTCTTTCTTATGCCCCCATAACAGCTCTGTTGTAATTTGAGATATCTCATGTGCTTTCACCCATGTCCCTCCAAGCTTGTAATTCCACAGGGCATGTTCTAAAAATAAAATGATGCTATTCTGAAATAGGAACATTCATTCGCTCTGAGCTAAGCTCTTGGGGAGCTCCAGGCAGTCAGCAGCACGTTGTGCAGGGACCTGCCCCTATTTCTCAGCAGCACCGTGAGCGTCATCCTAACCTGCAAGCACTTCAGCCCAGTCTGTGGCCCCATGCTTCATGCAGGCTCACTGGGCCTTGCTTTCACCAAAGAGAACACAGAGATTTTGAGAGGATCAAAGCAGAGAATGCTCTAAGCATTTCTGGAGCAATGTGGCTCCTTGGGAACTACCAGTGAAACACTAGGGGTTATTGTAAGGAAGGGAGGTAAAATGGGCTTGCAGAGGCAGGACCTGTGGACAAAACTACAGGGAAGTAGATTATGAGCACTTGAGGACGTTCTAACTGCCAGAGTGGCTCATGGATGAAATGGGATACCTTGGGATGCAATGAGTTTCTTGTCACTGGGGATGAGATTAGAAGTGAACTTAAGGTTGCTGGGGAAGTGTTAGCCCCTTGAAAACCTCGTCCACAGACAGGCTGAGATTCCAATGCCAGGCCTGTAATGTCAAGGGAGGAAGACACACACAGGTAGAGCCAAGGCTGTGGGAAATAACTCGTTCATGTGACTGGCTATGAAGAAACTTGATCATCCATTAGTCCCATCCCATCATCTCCAAGGGCCATTCCAGTCTATGGGGAGGAGGGTGGTATTTCCCCAACATTGGGAATCTGGGTAGTGCTATTAATTGATTTTAGCAGGGAGCAAAGCACAAGTGAAGCAAAGCAGGGCATTTTACAGCATCTGGAGGAGTCAGGCCAGCTTCATATTCTGAGCAGAGTGTTAGGTTGAGTCACAGACCTGGCCAAGGAAGCCCCAAGGTCCAGTGTAGGGACCCAGAACTCCGGGAAACAAGAATGAGGTGCCTTAGACACTAATGATTTGGGGGAGGAAGCATTGGAGAGAGGAAGTATTGTGCTGGTCATGAAGTTCCTATAGAGGTCCAACCTGGTTCTGCAGTGGGAAGAGTCGGCATATCTGCGCTGGGTGAACAGGAGCAGACTCTTCAAGCACAGGCTGGGGGATTGCACCTCACAGAGGCTTCCACTCTGAGACCACAGCATCCCTGGGCCAGAAGGAATCTGGGAATCGAGCCAGAGTTGTGTTAAATTTGCTTAGCAGTGTCAGTCCTTGGTCTAAATGGTGATTCTCAAAGTTCAGCATGTGTCAGAAACCCACGGAGGGCTTGTTAAAGCACAGAAGTCTGGGTCCTGTGCCCAAAGTTTCTAATTGAATAGGTCTGGAGTGGGTGGGCCTGAGAATCTGCATTTCTAACTAGTTTCTAGGGGGTACTGCTGCTGCTGGTCCAGAGATCTCACTTTGAGTAGCACTGTCTAAAGTAATGCCAAGCCAAAGAGTACCCAGGGAAGCGATGCTTGTTTTCCACTAGACCTTATTTAGCAAACTCAGCACCTTCTTGGTTTTAATTTCCATGCTAGAGCTATCCTAGTAAATGAGACCCAATGCCTGATGTTGAGTGGGTAATAGTCTAGAGATACATGAATAGGCAGTTACAAGACTGGGGAGGTGCTAAGAGAGGATCCTAGGGATGGTGAGCATGTGAGCTTGTGCTTAGGTGCACATATGGCCTGGGATACTAGAGAAGACCATGTGATGTTGACTATGGGTTGTTTCTGGACCATGTGCTTTTGACCAAGGGTTGCTTCTGGACCATGTGCTGTTGAAACTGAAAACTTGTTATAGAATCAGGGATCACTGATTGAACTGCTGGCTCTGTCCCTTGGTTGATCTTTGGCAATTTTCTTGAGTTCCTTGAGCCTCAGATTCCTCATCAGCCCAAGTGTCACAATTCGTTCAATGCTATGGACCCAGGCATATTCTAGGTACAGGGCCACAGTCTCAACAAGCCTGAAATCATGTCCCTGTTCTCAGGGAGCTCACCCAGCTTGTGGGAATGGGAGTGGGCTGGAGAAGGACACCACCATGTGCACCCACTAAGTCAATGAGCCATATTAAAATAAGAACAGGGTGACAGTACAGTGAATGATGGGGTGGGAGGATGGCTTTTAGGTAAGACTGTCAGGGAAGGCCTCTCTGAGAAAGTAACATGTGAGCGGACAACTGAATGATGAGAAGGGGGTGCTTGACATGCACAGGCTGTGCTTGGGGTGGACAGCTGAGTAGCTATGTGAAGTGAATGACCCTGATAGTCAACTATCAATAAAAGTGACTCCTATACCTCCTCCTCATTCCTATTACTATTAGGGCTGCTGCCATCCTTACAATCATTACTATCAATATCATGCCAGGAAGAAAAGTGTACACAGGAGAGGCCAATGGGCCCATTTGGAAGCGGAGGTGGGTCAGCAGCCCCGAAGCACAGAGCACTCAGGAGGTGTGGATGGCAGCTCTTGAGAGCCAAGGAACAGACCTGTGTTCCTGATCATGGCCTGAACTTGGTCCTAGGATCCACCAGAGAAGTCAGGGTAGCAATATGACAAGGCCATGTTTGCATTTTAGGAAAGACACCTGTCACCGAGCTCTCTTCTGCTTGCAGCCTGCAGAGTGGGTAGAAGCAAGCAAGATGGCAGGTAAAAGGAGAGGCTGGCAGTCGGCCCCAGGAGAGGAGCAGTGGGGCTGGCAGTGACAGCGGCAGGAGAACCAGGAGCAAAGGTCTACAGACTGCAGCTATTGGTCAGATGAGGAGGGGGAAAGTGCTTGGGCAGTGGAAGGAGCCAGCCTCAGGGGAGGCACTGTCTCTTCCCACCTCCTGTCCAGCTACAACCCCACGAAGAAAGACCACTGAGGCAGGGCCCTAGAGATGCTGCTGAGGGATGTTGGGTAAAATGACTTTGACGTGCAGAGGTCTTTGCTGTCAAGTAGGATATTGTCCTGCCTAAAGAGAAGGGTGTTGTGAAGACCAAGTCAGATGACAGGTATGAAAAGCACTTTGGAAATTTTAAAACATTTTTCAAATGTGAGGTGCTATTTTTATTACACTCCATTTCCCTGTATAGAATATGACCCAGTAACTGAACGAGGGAGTCTGGCTGCTCCGAGTGGGAGCATGGGAGGAGAGCTGGGAGCTCAGACGTACCTGCCCCGGGCCTCTGGAGAAGGCTGGAGAAGATTCCCAGGGGCCCGCCCTTTCCCACACAGCCCGCACCGCGTCTCTCATTTAGAATGATTTGCGAGGCAGAGCTGTGTGCATCATCAGAGCAAAGGCGGACAGCCTGGGATGATTCAGTGGCTGGTGGGAAATAATCCCCATCAGCTCTAATGGGCGCTCAAGACGGAAATGACATGATTGCCATCCATCCCCCCTGTTATTAAGCTACGCAGGGCAGCTGTCTCCTGGTGCACAGCCTCACATCCCAGCAGAGGCATGTGCTGTTCACAGCATTAACAAGAACGTAAGATAAATTCCTCCTCATTGGACTTTGGAAGTAGAAGCTGATTTAGGGCCGGGCTTTGTGCGCCGCCCCACGGCAGTGATTTTCCTTGTAACTGATCCCCTCCTCCTTTCTTTTGCTCTCTTCAACCCACCCTCCCACTTCGATTTCTTTTCCTCCTCCTGTCACCTGTGAGGCCTGTGCCCTCATTGCATGTCACGCCTGAGGCATGTTCCCTGACTGCGACCCGGGAGCACTGAGCACTGGCCTGCAGGAGGTTGAGTGGTGTGTGCGTGGTGACAGGTGGCAATGCTGGGGTCACACTGGCAGCCGCTTTTGCCCCTTGGACTGTGATGGTGCAGGGAGACACCATGGCGCATGTGTGCCTGAGCACCTTTCACCCCAGCCAAGTTTCTTGCAAACTTGTCCAACATGCAGCATTTGCCTGCACAGCCAGTCCCGAGGATCCAAAGAAATCAGCAAACATTGGCAACTCATTGGCTGCAAAGGACCTTATATCAGTGCCTCCAATGGCCTCAGCAAACTAGTTCAATCCCAGATTGCGCAAGCAGCCATGGGTCTGTTGACGGCCCTCTCCTTCCCTCCCCAATCCCCACGAGGGATAAGCCCGGCCATGCCTGCCCCAGCCCAACTCCTCTGAGATCTACTCCCCCATCTCCTCCCATGCTGAAACCTCAGTCCCTCAAAGAAAGAGCCTGGGTAGCTGCCTGGGCTGGCTTCCCTCTTGTCAGAGCTGCTTTCCCCTTCCCAAGGGCCTCAATTGGGTTAGGCTATTGCTCTGTCCCCTAGGCATCACCCCATTTCCAGGTTAAGACAGCTCCCATCCAAAGCCAGGCTGTTGCCTGCAGTAGGCATGGTTCTCCTTGAGCAAGTCCCATTTGCATTACTTCAGTGTTTGCTGATTACTGGTGACTGGGGATACAGATAAAAATAAGACACAACTCTTACCTGTAAGAAACCCACATTGTAGAAGAGAGAGGGAGATGTGTATCACTGATATGTGTCCATCTCTGCTGAGCCAGGATGGAATAGAGCATTTCACGTGTACTTCCTGGGCATCTCCCATCATTACTGACAGTGGCAGTAAAACCACAAGCCCTTTCATGAGCCACAGGGTCTGTAGGTAGTAGCTCCATTTTACAGCCTAGGAAACTGAGGCATAAAGAGCTTGAACGACCTGCCCAAGGTCGGCGTTTAGGAAGTGGCAGAGTGTAAATCGCACTCTTCCTGACCTGGCTCCAAAAGTCTCACTCTTTACCCCGCCCCCGCCTGCCGCTCTCTGACTCTCTGTGTTAGACAGGGGCTTGCAGCTAACACACAAAATGCTGAAGAGGGACCTCTTCTAGGTGCTCACCAGGTAAGACTCTTTCACCCTCTGAAATCAGTCCAGCCTTAGACTCGTGGCCTCATGAGGGAGCATTTCCCCACTCAATGGGTCATTAAAGAAAACGAAAGCAGGCAGATCATTGTTAGGCACAAGGAAACATCAACAGAAGAATCTATGAACATCACATCTGTAAGTTTCTGGGAAATTTGCAACAGAAACAAAATGGACTAGAGCGTGAGTGGGTACCGGGGAAACGGTGACCAAACTCACAGTCAAAAAGACCCATTATATTGAGCATGGAAAGAATTCGCTGGTGCAATATGGAAAGACAGCTGAAGCACCTGTTCCTCAAGTGTAAGATCTGTGCACCTGGGTTTGGGTTTCTGGAAGATGAAGGAAATGCTCACGCACATCGCACATAAGGTGGCTCTTGGCGGATTTTCCTGCAGGGTAGTGTGCAAGCTCTCTGGCCATGTCCTGCGCAGTGCTTGGGGCTCGGGGCTGGTTCCCCCCTTCTTAGGCTCTCGCTGAAAATGGAATTGGGAAATAAGACCACATCCAGGACTGCAGACAGGCTTCTATCACCATGCTTCTTGAACCAAAACTGGTAAATGAGCCCCCATCCAACCTTTCTGACAAAGGAAACATTTCCTAGTTGAGCTGGGGGGAAACATTTTATGCCCAGATGATGTTTGATCATCAGGCTCAAGTTTCATTTTGCCCCTACCTGGGCATACTCAGAATTTCTCCAAAAACCCAGTCCACTTGAGGATACTTTCTGCTTCTCTCCAGCAAAGTCCTTCTCATGCAGATTGTATTGATTGCTCAGTGACAAACCAACAGGCCCTCCCCTGCAGAGCCCTTCTGCAGCCTGTGGGAAATGTGAATTCGGTGCAGAATGCAGTAGCATCTGTATCCAGACTCCATTATCATTTCCTAGAGGAATCTTCTGGAAAGATGCTAGCTTTCTTTTTAGAAATCAGTGATTTTACAAAGGAGAGACTTTAATCAGCTTCCAATATAGTATTATTCATTCACTTTTAAAATATAAACAATAATAATGATAACCTCTCTTGAATGCTTATTAAGTACATATACTGTGCTAAGCACTTTTCATATATTATCTCATTTAATTTTCACAAGGCACTTTATTATTCCCATTTTATAGATACAAAAATCAAGAGTTGAGAAGCAGGTAAGCACAGAACCAGATATTGGAAGCCAGGTTTTTCTGGTTCCAGAGTCTACACTCTTGGCTGCTATGCCATGAGCTGCCTAAAAAGACGCTTTCTGGAGATTTACAATGAAAAGTAAACACCAAATGCTCTGATCTGATAAGTACTGGGGAGGAAAGTGACTTATTTAGTGTTGCCTAGCCCTTTTTAAGCTCTGTTGTGTACTGTCACCACCATCAGCAGCCCTGTCCCTTCCTTGGGCCATTTGCTCAGAATAGGATAACTATGTAGCGGTAGGAATAGTAGCATTGGTGGTGATAATAATAACAGTAGTATTACTATTACTACTTACAAAAATAAAAAGTAATAATAATAGTGAAAGAATTTCCTGAGTGCCATCACATGCAAGTTGCTGTTGGTGCATTATTTCATTTACAGTGACCCTAAAGGGTGGGTTTTATTACTGTCCTTTCGCAGCACTTGAGGAAGCTGAAGCCCAGAGGACTATCTTGTCCAAGGTCACACCGCTAGGAAAGAGTAAAACAGGGATTTGAGCACAGCCCTGCTGAGTTCTTGGCCCCTCTGGATGGTGTCTTCTTTCCACCTGAGCATCTGCAGGCTACCTCCCCTCCGTGGAAGGCTGGCCTCCAACTGTGCCGACTGCTCAAACTCTAAAACTACCAGGTGTTTTTCTTTTGAAGTCTCAGGCACACCAGGAAGTGTAGACCCCTTGTCTGTTCCTCTGCCTTCTAGAACATGGAGCATCAAGTGCCTGTTGGAGGCTCTGCTCACAAGTGGAGAGCTCTCCCAAAAGCCCCCTTGCAGTAGTGTGGGCATCATTCTCTGTGAAACCCTATAGACCAGAAGGAGATTAGGGCTCCCAGATAAAGAATTTCAAAACTGAAGCAGTAAAGCACATTCTTTTCTCAGCTTGCACCTGCCCCTTAATTGGATCATGAATAGCAATTACACCATAAAGCCTAACAGAGATTTGTGGTAATTAGTGTATGTCTTGGGCAGTGGGTTTTAATGGAGGAACCAAGCTAATCATTGAGTGACTTTCACCCTCCACCAAGTGATAAAATTGTCATGCAATGCCTATCAATCACTCCGAGAAATTGCAAGGGTGATTTTAGTCCCTGGAGGAGTCGGGTGAAGAAGCCTCGAAAGCCTTACCCTGCCTGTAAGGCTCTGCTGTGTCCTTGAAGAAGTGGGCAAAGCAGAAGCAAATGTGTTCCCATGGCCTGGGAACTTACAGCACCCTGCAGGTAGCAGCTTCACGCATACCGTTGACTTCAATGTGGCTTTTTGGGGAGCCTATCGTTATGCCCACAGCAAAGACAGTGACCGTGAGGCCCAGAGTAATTTATCTAAGCACACGTAGCTAGTAAGTGACAGATGAAGAATTTAGAGTCAGGTGTTTCTATCACCAAAATTCAGGACCTTGCAACTCTATTGCAATATCTCAACTTTTATTGAGTGCCTTCTATACACCAGTAGCTTTCCATGCATTACACTATTTAATGCTTTCAACAGCTAAGGTGGGTATTTTTATCCCATTTTACAAGTGAAAAAACAGAAGTAGGACCAGCGTGGATGTTCTCCTCTTTGTCTTCCTCTCTCTCCTATCACACTCACACACATTTCTTCTGGCCCTCCTCCTCCATTATCCAGAAGCTAAAGCCACAATTCTTTGCCTCCCCTCAAAAGCAGACAACTAGACAAGGACGTGAGAGGAGCTTGAAGAAGCGTGGCTTGGGAATGGAGAAAGGCAGCAAGATGGGGAAGGCAGCCAGGAGAGAATGTGTTCTTAAGATGACAATGTCAGAGCCCGAGGCTGGAAAGTAGCGGGCACCACGCACATCCGAACCACTTACTGCCACCAGCAGAACCGGAGTCCAATGCCAGCTTCACAATTGTGCTTGAGGAATCCCAGAGGGATTCCAGTTTGCAGTGAGGATTGCAAAATGGGCTGCAGAGCAAAGGAGGGGCCGCAGCAGAGGAGCTCAGCACCGGCAGTTGGTAAGCCGAGAGGCAGGGCAACACTCCAGAAAGAGGAACAAACAGAGGCAGGCAGAAAGCACAAAGCTCTGCCATCAGGAAGATCTGGTAGATAGGCTGAAATACACACTCCAATGTATTTGTTTTTTTTAATTTTATTTTTAATTTTTTAAAAATATTTTTAGACTTGTTATTAATCCTAATGCACATTTCTGTACGTGTGAACCCATTATAAGTAGGACCTCTTGAAAATGTTATTTTTAGTAACTAAATGAAGCACTGGTGGGCCCTAATCCAGATTTCTGGAGACATTATAAAGGGAACCTAGAAGTCACAGAAACAAAAAGGGAGAGCACATTGCCATGTGGCCAGAGGCAGGGAAAACCCGAGGGACCCCAAGGACAGCCAGCAGCCACCACCAGAACGCACCAGGCTTTGGGAAAAAAGCATCGCCCTGCTGATGCCTTTACCGTGGACTTCCTCTAGCCTCAAGACCGTGAGCCAATAAATTCCTGCTGCTTAGTCCAACCCATAGCAGCCCTAGAGAACTAAGACACCTGGTAAGGTGTGTGCTAAGCAACTCCTCGGCTGTGATTGACCTGGGCAACGTGCTTACCCTCAGTTCAACTCACCTGTGAGCCAGGGCGCTGACACCCTCATCAAAGAATGGATTAGAAGCCTCCAGGGGATAAACTCCACCAGATCCCAACACTACTTACCTGGTGCATTGCTGCTGCTCAAGATATGTTAAGTCACCTGCTCCTTGAAAGCAGTCTCAAAACCAAAAAATAAGAGGCAGTTTCAGTTCATGTCAAAACAGCTCATTGTTCTTCAGGTACAGCTTCCAAAGCTGTCAAGTGCAATGTTTGGGAGCCATGGATTCCTTTGAAAATCTGGTCAGATCTACCAGCTCCCATCCCAGAAGTAAGGTAGGAAAGACAACTTTCAGGGAGCAGAAGAGGTACGCCCATGCCTACCTGGGGAATCAACGTGTAAGCAGAGCTACATGAGGGAATGTGCTATTTTCTGCCTTCTGTGAGCATCCCCTGATCCTGGTGGTGATGTAGCCCAGGTGGACCCTTTGGGGGATAAAATCCATCCTGAAGGGCATCTCAGAGTGGCGAAGGGTCAGGCAGGATCCTTCTTCCGTGATTCTTAGCGGTGTCAGGAGCACTTGCTTCCATGGGGACAAAAGCATTTTGTAAATCATTTGCTCAGGTCAGCTTTGGGCCATTGGTTTCCCTTCATGTCAGCATCCTTCCAAAAAATGATTCAGGTCAACCTCAAAGATAAATGCTGACTGGTTTGTTCTCAGCTCTCAAGTATCAGAAAAGGAGTGATGGAAAATAGGATCCCAGTTTAGAATTACTTAGCCTGGCTAAGAGGCATCAGTCTTTCATGAAAAGATGCCCAACGGTTAGTTATCATCTTGGATCTAAGTCTTGGCTTGTTTCTTTGGGGTTAGGAAGCTTCCACAGTGTGATATAAAATCCTATCTTTCATATTTTGTAACTAAATTCCTGTATTTTGCTTGCTGAATCCCCTTTTTCCTATCAAGCAGCTTCCCTATCCAGACCTGTGGGTTAACAGGTCCCATAACTACGTGGCATTGTCCTCTGTCCTCCTCCTCTTCTTCCTTTATTTTCTCCTGAGATACTGCAGGACAAGAGAGACCTGTTTTGAAGTTCCACAAGAGCATCCCTGCTATTTCTACTTTGGACCAAAGGGTCCTTCCATGTGACAATAGACTGTGTTCCTCTCAGACCCTGAGTGACCAAAGAGGGACCACTTATCTTAAGTTGACTGCTGAGCAATTCCCCCCCAAGTCTCCCTCTCCATGGAAGAGGCATCTGCTACCATCTGCATGTGACAAGAGCAAGTGCCTCGGGGACTGTTTGAGTCACTGTATAAGGATTTATTCCTCCCTCAGAGAATAAAAAGAGGCACATTTTATTTCTTTTCCACATATTTCCTGTCTCCCTTACCTTCATTTGCCCTCAATAAAGTATATAGTTACCAACAGGCTCTCAAATGTCAATGCAACAAGAGAACACACAGGAGGCAGGAGAGAATGGACAGAATAGCAAGAACTTCATTACATCACCACACACCCCAACCTGCCCTCTTGCTGCCCCAGAGGTCAGCCCGTTGTGGAGCGTTGGGCACACCGGCTTGGCACCAGGTCACTGGGCAAGCTCTTGCCCGAGCGTCTGCTTCCTCGTTAGCAAAATGCTGACACTCTCATCTCTCAGTGTTGCTGTGAGGATTGCCCGAAATAGTAAGTATGAGTTAATGGGCATATTTTAAGTGCCCAATAGATGTGAGGGCTCCTTCTCCACTGCTCTGGGTTCTGGGGACTCTGTACCACCTTTTCTGTGACACATTTTGAAACAATCCTGTGGATGTCACTATAGTAGAAAGAGAGACCTGCTTTTTAAAAGAAAACATACCCAGTTTCCCTGTGCCTTGCTGTGACTTATGATAGTGTTGTCAGGTAAAATGCAGGGCATCCACTTAAATATGTTTTCTTTAGTACAATTATGTCTAAATATTGCATAGGACATACTTATATTTAAAAAGTTATTTATCTAAACTTCATATTTAACTATGTGTCCTGTTTTTTTTATTTGCTAAATCAGACAACTGGTGCATGCAATCCAACACTCCAAGTCAACTTACCCATTTGAAGAGTTTATTAGCTCAAGGGCACTAGTCAAATTAGGTTACCTTAATTTGTATCTTATGTCATAATGACCATCCTGCTTAATCTTAGTCACGTTTTAGGCTACTTTGGAAAGATATTAATAAGCTTCAGGAAAGCAGACCCAAATGTCCTCTTATGACATGTAGATTTACCTAAAGCACTACAATAGCAAAAGAAAAACACAGCAGCTGGGACCTTATTCACCACATTACCTCTTCATTTAGAGACATCAATCTATAAAGGAAATTTAAACATTTGTCATAAGAGCTTGGAAATATCCTTTCATAATACATAGATTTGCCAGCAGCAATATAAAAACAAAATGGAAACAAAGTGCCTAGAACCCTTAGAATTCATGTCATTTCCTCATCCAGGGACATCAATCTCCAAAGGAAATTTTATTTTATTTTTTGCTTTAGGAGTATTTCTTTGCCTCTGCTAACATAAGTGATTGGAGGAAAAAACTTCCCAAAGGACAGGCAAGATTTGAAGATTTGTCCAAAAAGAAAAAATTCATTGTATGCTTCTAAAGGCTTGCCTTGTGGCTGCCTTTCTCTCAGATGAAAGTGGTTCTTTGGGAAGAGAGAGGGACAAGTGGACTCTTAGAAGAGTACCAAATGGGAGAATCTAAAATCACAGGCCAGAGTCCAGACTCTAAACAGTTTCATTTTTGAGGTATCTCCAAGCCTGCTGCTCTATTTTTTATTTACCTGTCTATTGCCACATTACAAATCCCCCACCCTTACACAAATCAGGGACTTAACAGTAGTAACCACCACTTACTATCTGTCATGATTCTAGAGCTTGACTGGGCCTAGCTGAGGATGCATCTTCTCCTCATTCCATTGGTGAGGGCTGCAACCACCTGCAGGTGACTAGGCTGGAAGGACAAGATGGCACACTCAAATGGCTGATGGGTATGGGCACTGTTGGCTGGGAGCTCAGCTGTGGCTGGCAATTAGAGAGTTTTGCTTGTCCTCTACTGGAAATCTCTACACTGCTTGAGTGTGTGCTCAGCAATTCTGTCAGCAGATAAATGGATACAAAATGTGCCATACACACACCCTAAAAAGAATTAAGTTCTGATACATGCTACAAAGTGGATAAACCTTGAAGACATCATGTTGAGTGACATGAGTCAGAAAAAGGGACCACTATTGTATGATTCCACTTATATGAAATAGAATATGCAAATTCTTAGGACAGAAATTAGAGTTAGTGGGGGTAGGGGAGGGAGAATGGGGAGTTAATGCATAATCAGTGCAGGGTTTCTGTTTGGGGTGATGGGAAAGTTCTGTTAGTGGACGGTAGTAGGGATAGGACACATGGTGAGTGTGATTAGTCCCTCCAAATGGTATGCATGGGAGTGGTTGAGATGGGAAAGTTCATGTTGTATATATGTTTCCACTATTAATAACAGAGAGAGAGGGGTGCTACAGAGAAAAACAACTAACTATAATAACTGATGATAGACATGGAAGAGAAAGGGCCCAAAAGGACATTATTGGGACATATGAGAAATTGGAGTATAGATTGTAAGTTTTATATCAATGTAAAATTTCTTGAACTTGATAACCATACTTAAAGGGGTTACTTAAGTATTTATAACTGTTCCTAGGAAGTGCACATGGGAATATTAAGTGTTCAATGAGCATGATGTATGTAACCTACTCTGAAATGTTTATAAGATAGATAGATAGCCAGATAGATAGATAGATAGATAGATAGATAGACAGACAAACAGACAGACTTATGGGATTTGTATTATTTTTGCAACTGTCCTGTAAGTTTGAAATTATTTCAAAATAAAAAGCTTTAAAAAGCTGCAGATCTCATAAGGCTGAGACCACATTTCATTAGTCAAAGCAAGTGAAATACAAGCCCAGATTCAAGGGGGAATATCTCACCTCTAGATGGGAGGAGTGGCCAAAAAATCATCACTCTCTAGCCACAGATCATTCTCTGGCCACAGTTATTTACATTCCTCTCTCATCCAAATCTACTCTCCCCATCTCAGGAACCCCCTGAAGTTTTACCTAGTGATGGCATCAGACTCATCTTGAAGTCCAGGATCTTGTCATCTAAATCATGCCCACCTGCATTTGAGAAACCTCAAGTATATTCCTCAGAGATAGCCCCTGTAGCTTCATTCTTCTTGATCTGATGGTCTGTAAATTAAAGAGACACATTCGATATACACCCATACAGTAGGGTGGGGGTGAGAGGCACACAAGCAGCACTGTTCCATAGCAATTCTGAAATCCAGCCTGGCACATGTTGTAACCCACCCTGCTCTGGGAGCAGGAGTTGTATGTTGATTAAGAAGCAGTTTTGCTCCCTGGGGATGGTTCTCATCAGATCTTAGCTTTGTCTCTGGGCTCCTGGTTCTCTCCTTGGAATCATCTCTCCTTTTATTTGAGAAATGGTCCATGTTTACAGTGGGATAGCTGTCTTAGGGAGATTCCTATCAGAGAAGTTTGGGGAATAGAAGTCTTCTCATTTCCTACCAGTCAAGTTTCAAACAGGAACGAGGAACCACTCAAGTACTGGAATAAGGAAATTATGATAGGAATTAGACCTTTCACAGGTGTGCGAGGAGCTATGTAAGTGAAGGTCTCTAAGGGGAAGTTAGATGGTCAGGGGAAAGTCCCAAACCAGGTGTCCTGAAAATTGTACAAGTGGACAAGTAGTTAGTTGCTGTGAAAATTCCAAAGTGAATCAGCTGCCTAAGTGAACTGAGAAGATCTGGGGACAACGCCTATGCAAAGAAGTCGCTTTTCTGTGACCACCACCTTTGAGAGACTGTAAACAAGCATCTAATGGTGACCTGGGGCCACTGGTGGCTAGCAGGACTAGTATTTGAAAGAATATCTGGACAGATAGCAGAGGAGAGCAAGGACAAATTGGAAGCCATTGGCACCTCTGCATCTGATCTTCACCAAATCTGCATACTTGCCTTAACTTCAGACACCAA
The DNA here is from genome assembly GCA_026826555.1 of Tolypeutes matacus. Taxonomy (NCBI): domain Eukaryota; kingdom Metazoa; phylum Chordata; class Mammalia; order Cingulata; family Chlamyphoridae; genus Tolypeutes; species Tolypeutes matacus. The sequence goes on along the minus strand of JAKSZT010054382.1, from coordinate 3,636,149 downwards.
ATTTTTCTCTCCTTTGCTGAGGACACAGGTTCATACTTCTTGAGTCAGGAGATTTTATTTTTACCTTCCTTGACTCTTTATGGACAGTGTTCTTCAGAGCATCTGGGTCACTCTCCCAATATTATCCCTGCCCCCATCCCTTCCTTGTGGTCCAAGAGATTAGTTGATGAAACTGTAATGTAGTTTACATTCTGCTCTTCCTTCAGTTCATTCTTCCTTCCATCTTGCTCTCCTTACCTCCTGCTTTCTTCTTGCCCTCCTGCTATCCTGCCTCCCATTCTTCTTTTATCCAATGCCTATAAACTGAGCACCAATGGTATACCTAACACTCTGCTAAGTGCTTCGGCAAATCACAGTATGAGTAATTGAGTTTAATTATAGCACTACCTTATATGTGTCTCCCCAACTTATTCATTCTTCCAACATCTGTACTTTGAGATAGTATTTTCAGGACTTTGTGCTGGTGTTGGGGAGGCAGCCAACACCTTTCCTAGTAGAAGACATAAGACACAAACACTTAGTAATTGGAAAAGTAGATATTGAAAGTCCACAGGGGAACTGGAGACAAATGGTTGTAAGGAACTATACTTGGAAAGGTACATTAAAGTCAGGTTATGGGAGTCATTGAAAGCTTGTCTAAAGATTTAAGCCTTTTCTGTGCCTAATGGGAAATCATTAAAATGTTTTGAGTTGGGGAAGGCTGTGATAAGAGCTGAACTTTAGGGATGTTTTTCAGGCAATGCTGTGGAAGAATTAGGAAATGGGGGGTGACTGGAGTCAGGCTTATCAGTTGAGGCTTGAGGAAGGGAAAGATGTCTTTGAGTGATTTATTTGAGAAACCTTTTTGGAGCAACTGTGGCATGAATAATTCAATGATCAATAGAAATGTCTCTGAGCTTTCACACCAGTGGGATGGAAGGTGCTGGGAGAATGATTGTGCTATATGTTGGTGGCAATGGGGCTTCAACATTCTAGAGCCAACCCGCTGGGTTTAAAGGACTTCTGGAAGGCTCCATTCTCTACTCCAAGTCTCACAGGTATGTGAGCGTCCTACTACCTGACGCTCCTAGCCCTTGACCAAGACAAAGGAAGCAGGGGATGTGCAGGGCCCAGGAGACCAAGTCACACAAGACAAATCCATTTGGTCACACCAGGGCAGTAAATCATTATTGCCACATCCCTTCCAACAAATGAACCCTTTCTGTGCTATCGGATCAATAGTCACCAAGCTAAAGAATTGTTGGAGATAATTTTTAACTCAGTGGAGATTTTTTCTTATAAATCATATATATTTACATCCATTTCTTCACAAATATTTATTAAGAGTGGGCTGTGGCCCCAGGATAGGTAGCATATTAAAGGTGCTGGCGGTGGGGTGTGTCCAGGGAGAAACTAGAGCCAGTGCTCGTTGCCACAGGGCCTGTGAGTTCCACTTACGAGGCTGAGTACCCATGCCAGTCCACGGCAAAATGATGACATTTAGGACAATTTTGTGAGTTTCTCCTAGACCTACATATTTTCCCTCTAACAACTGTTCCTTATTTTGAAATGATTTTCTTCCTGGTTTATTTTATTTTATTTTATTTAATGTCCTTTCTTTCATGAAATGAAGATGATAGTAGATGGTGGTTTCTTTTTTCTTTTTTTTTAATAAGCTATACCCTTACTTGGGAAAATAAAATATTGGCAACCTTATGCTAATAGCTTGCCCCCCTTTTTTACTTGCCCATGGTCTCAGAGTAGAAATCGCTACTTCAGGACAGGGATTGTGCATGGATTTCATCCCGTTCAAATGTTTGTTCCTAACTTATAAAGTCAATGATGATATTCCTATCAAGCTTCTGCATGACAGGAATAGGGAAAGGTATCTAATACGTAGGATGGCTGTATTAAGAGCCAGACTCCTGAAAACATCGCCAGGACCATTGGCAGATGGATTGTGGAAGAAGGCTGGCAATCAAGAGGAGGGTGGTGTTGGTGGTGCCCGTGGCTGACCTGGGCCTAGTCCTGGCCGCCATACTTTAACAGCTATGATGACAGACGGGGGCGGGCCTAGAAAAGAGTGGCCAGGAGGGTGACATCATCACTTTTGAATAGAAAACAAGTGAAAGAGTCTGGTGTTACAAAAGAAGAGATAGCTTGAGGCAAAAGGAAGAGAGCAGACTGAGAACATTAAAAAACACTGATGTAACTATTGCTTAAAAGAGACTTTTTAAAAAAGATTTATTTTATTTATTTATTCCCCCTCCCCCATTGTTTGCACTTGCTGTCTGCTCATTGTGTACCCTAAAAGAGAGTTTTGAACTCTCTGAGGGTCCCACCTGAGAGCAGAACTAGGAGCAGAGGATGGAGACTACAAGAAACCCAGTTTGGTCTCACTAACAGAAAACAACCTCAGATATTAGAATTTTCCTAAAGTGGTATATGTTGTTGCCTTTTCTTCTTCCTCCTTTGATTCACTAGCTCCTCAAAGATCAGAGTTCATCTGGGAGGTTTTGGCACATCTCTGAACCTGCAGCCAGTAGAATGCCTGGCTGTCACGAAGGTAGGGAGGATAATTGCATGTTGCATTGAATTGAATGAACTCACTGCCTCTTTGAGGCTTTGTGCCCAGCATGACAATTCTTCCATAAAATTATTTTCAAGGTTACTTTGTGTGGTTGATCTACATAAGTAAGGGTAGGTCAGCATGCTAAGAATTTATCTTGTATTCCCTGTGCTACATGACTTTTTGAGGTTGAAACAGTTTTTGCCTCAATTTATCCACATGTGCAGAAAGAAATCCCCAGGATTCCGAGAACCTAAACAGTGAGTACGTGAGAAGTTTGAAGACAGGGTGCTCTAGGACACTATGCTCCCGGCTACTTGTTGGCAATGATTGACAAGGGCTGGGGTGCGGTGGATCTGGGCAGAAACAGGGAGGAAGGACAAAAGGCTGCTGCTCATGGGGAGCAGGAAAGGAACAGGAGGAGGTGGCGTTTGTGCTGAATTTTCTAGGTAATCAAGCAGTAGAGGATTGGACAGAAGGCATGGGTAGAAAGGAGAGTGGAGAGCATGGGTAGAACCAGTTTGAGATGCATGTGGGCAGGACCAACTAGGTCTGGAGAAACTGAAGTTTTGTTTCAATGTATCGTGGGCATAGATTTTGAGGGGGAAAGGGTTGAAATGGTGGGAGCCAACCTAAACAAACTGAAGAAGGATGGTGAAGGTCCTGTATGGCAGCCTGAGGGTTAGGTGACATCCTATATCTCAGCGGGGTCTCTTTTGTGGACCATGGAGGCCTTTCCTGGTGATCCTTTCACATCATTAAAACCCACTTCCCCTTAGATACGCCTCAAAGTATCATATATCCAGAGGGCCTGTTATAGCCAATGACTCCAATTTCTGATATACTGTTTGCCATCTGGGAGAGAGAACATTGGAGAGCATGTTTGGGAAAAGACCTTTATTTTCTGCATCAAAACAAATGTCTGCCCTCCTTTCTTCTCTCCTGCAGCTCTCATCTTGATTGCAATAAGAATCATGAATTTGACAAATGAGCGGGTGAGCTTCCTTCATCCTAACAACAAAGGCAGGTCTTTATGTTAATTATTGTTTTATATTTAGACATGAGCTTGGCTTCTACAAGTCTTCCTGTTTTCTAAATCTGTGACATTTCAGGAGGGCATCCATCATCAAGAGCAAGCACTCTACATCATCCCTTCTCCTTCTTCCAAGCACCTTCAAACTGAGACTATTTGTGTGTGAGCCTCATGTTTTGTTATATATTAAAGTACATTTTAAAAATGGCAAGTTTCCCTCCACCTCACACTCACCATCAAATATTATCATCTCATTGAAAATTGATATCAGACAGTAGTAAGAGAGCCCCCTACATGAAAGGCTTAAGGGACCCAAATGGTTTTAATAAGTTCATTAGAAGCCACAGCCTGAATTCAGAGGTAGACATCTCTCTCTGTCTTTTTCAGTAGAAAGCACAAGAGAAATTAAGCTTCTGAAAGCCATCAGAACAAGAAAGGATTGTCCAGAAGGGATGGAAGCATCAGGGGAATGCCAAGCAGAAAATTTGCAATCCATCTGCATGACAAACACACCCAGGCAGCCTGTCTCCACCATGCATGCTGGAGTAGAGGGCTGGCAGCTCAGACAGGAGGTAGTCTGGAATCTTGATTAAGCAGAAGTGAAGAGGGGGAGTCTCAGCCCAGGCCACCCTCTGGCCACACCTCAGTCCTGCCATGCACAGGGCCTGTAACCATTTTTATGGGAAAATTGATCTGTAGGAGATTGCATTGCAGATAAGCCTCCCCTCCTCTCTGGTTCCCTTTGCTAATGAGCCAGGCGGTCACTGACTGCGGTCCTGCAGCCCACTGGAGTACAAAGCAGGCCTCCGGCACCTCTTGGGTCCACAGCACATATAGGGCAATGAGATTCCACCAGCATCCTCGAGTACCACCCACCAGCTTTCCTTTGTCTCCTGGTCCTTTTCCATCCTCCTCTTCCCACCCCCATCCCCCATCCCGTGTTGACTCAAAACAATGTCAAATAAATTTAAACCTGCAGGGCAAGGTTTAAATTTGACAGTGAAATGACTTGGGTTACAAGTACTGGTTTATTCAACAACAGGTACTACCACTAGGTCTCACTCAGCACTAACTACCCAACAAGCATGGTACCAAATGTTATAAAGCAGTGTCTCAATTTATCTTCACAAGAAACTGTGAGGAGGAATTTCTTATATTTAGCTCATAGTCGAGGAAGTGGAAAGTCCAGGTATGTTTGCTTTGGCTGCTGTAACAAATCACCACAAACTTGGTGGCATAAAGCAAAAGAAACATTCTCTTACAGGTCTGTGTGGAGCTAGCCATCCGGCACGTGTTGCAGGGCCAAGCTTCCTCCAGAGGCGCTAGGGGAGAACCATCCATTGTCTCTTCCAGCTTCTGACGGCTGCCAGCATTCCTTGGCTTGTGCCGCATCACTCCAAGCTCTGTGGTTGCGTTGCCTTCTCTTCTGTGCTTTCCTGCCCCTCTGCCTCCCCCTTACTAGGCTTCCCCCTGGGGAAATCCAGGGTAGTGTCCTCATTTCAAAATACTTTGCTCAATATAGGGTCCTAGGCACCGGTTCTGGGATTAGGGCCTGGCCATCTTTGGGGACTGTTATTTAACCAGCCACCCTAGGCAGCTTGAGCAAAGTCACATAGCTACTGGGGGGCAGAGTCAGGCTCACAGCCAGGCTGCCCGCTCTAGACCTCACACACTTGGTCACTCTTGAACAGACAGTGAGCGGGTTCCAATTCACCCTTCCAGAGTGAGCATAAAATCCAGTGTACCTTTCTGGCATCCTCTGACCTCAGCTACCTGCTGAGTCTGATTTTCTGTACTTAATTTCTGTGACTTGGTGAAAGAATCAGAAAGTTCCCAGACTCTTGCCAAGAACCAGCGAGGCTTTCTGGCACTCAAGCTGGACTTTGGAAACATGCTGGGCTGCGCCTGGTTCCCCAAGAAGCCACTCAGGCTGGTGAACACTCTGAGCTCCCATTTCTGCATGGAAAGAGAATCACCCTCACGGGGTGGTGGAGAGAGTTCAAGGAAATCTAGTTTATAAAAGACTGAGCACAAATCCTGCCATCAAGGATGTGCCCAGAGAATATAAGTCCCTGCCCTCCTTCTGGCTTCTCAGTCATCTGCAGGCTCAAGAGGCAGTGCCGTGGGCAGCTGCCCGGCTGGCTTGGCTTCCCTGGGACATTGTCACTTGGTGTGGCCAGTACACAAGATGGTTTTCTCTCCTGGGAGACTATGTCTCTAAACAGTGATCTGCTTGGCTGTTGCTTCTGCTGTCATGGAGAAGAGGCTGGGGTTTCCTTCCACAAAATAAAATATCTCCATCTTCATTATATTGGGGAACAAGTTGCAGCCACAATGATGTCAGCAGATATGGGTTGTAATGCAAAACCAAAGAGTGGGGCACGCTAAATATCCTTTTCCTAGAACCTCTATGGAAGGCAGCAGGGTGAAATGGGTGATCATGGACTTTGGGGTTGGGAACTTAGGGGAGGAGACGGCCGTGGCTGTGTGTGACCTCTGGCAGGTCCCTTACCTGCTCTTGGTTCATTCAATTAATCACCTTTTAAGAGTTATATTCCATAATGCAGGAGAAGTGAGGTATGATGCCTGATTTAGAGGAAATGATGAACGCCTGTGGTTTCTTCTCCCTGTACTTCCTTTCCATGTTCACATTTGAACCTCTGCAAGGTGTTGAAGGATCTGGAAGACGCACAAGACGAGCACTGCCTCAGTCCAGGTGAAAGATGCTCATTGCCCCTAGGTGACAGCAGCCCTCCAGCTTGAGGGATGAGAGTCTCCGCCTGGTACTGGAGGAGGCTGAAGTCAGGAAAATCATACCCACCGGGAGCCGTTCCTCATTTTCAGCAATGAAATTTGGGAAGATCATCTTCAATCAGTGTCATCCCCAGGAAGAGAAGGAGCCGCTTTACATTTTCACTGGATTCCCAACAGAAAATTCGATGAGGCTGGCCCCCTGTCACCAGCTTCCCCCTACATGCCTCCTGGTCAGAGGTGCCTGTCCCTCCAGGTCCTGCAGAGCCATCTGCTCCAAGGGCAGCCCGTGGCTTTGGGGGAGGAGCTGTTCTCTTCCAAGCCTGTCTCCGCCTAGCTCCTCGGTGCTGCTCCTTTTCTGATACCCTCTCCTGCTCATCAGGGGCTCTGGAGGCTTTGCGTTTCTGGCCCCTGCAGCCCAGTGGACATCCAAGGAGACTCAGCAGCCCCGTCCTCACGGTTGGCCCTGCTCCCACGTGCCCAGGTGTCCCTTACCTCTCTTGTATCCTTCTGTGTCTCACTTTTGGGACTTGAGGAATCAGTTTCCCACCTAGAAATATGTACTCTTGTCTCTGATTCCAACTTGGCCCTTTGCTAAATCACCTTGGGTTCCTTGACCTGAGACCCCGTCCATTTCATTCGTCGCTGAACTCTTTCTGGCTTTCCTACAGCAGGACAAGCACACGCTGCCCCAATCTGTGGGTGAAGTCCCAGCACCATCTAACCTTCTCCTGCAAGCTGGCCATCTCCACCCCCCTGCTGTCGCCGTCATCCTTCCCCCATCATGGAACTGACCACTGTGGGCTCTGTCTGCTCCTATCTTGCCCCCATTTGCCCCCAGGAGTCTATCTTCAGAGCAGCCTCAGAGGGACAGATTTCAACACAGGTGGCAGCTGTTCAAACCCTCCCGATGGCTGTCCCTCTCCCGCAGGGCAAGCTGCATTGGCTGCCTAGTCCCTGCCGCCCCTCTCATCCACACTCTCATCCCACCTCCTACATTCTGACAGCCCCCTGTCGACACTTTGGGGGTCCTTAAAGGTTCAGGCAAGCCTCTGCTTCTCCCAGAAATCAGCACCCCTTGGGCATCCATGTCCCTCAGGGATTTTCCTCAACTACTGATTTGTCAATAACCACCCTGATTTAAACTGCAGCACCTCCTGTCCTCTGGCAACTATGATTCTTGTTCCTCTCTGTTGCTTTATTGTTTCCTTCACAGCCCCTACCATTTGCCAGCATCATATCTATTTTACTGATAGGTTTACTTGTCCCCAGCCAATCGATTTTAGGTTCCACGAGGATGGAGGATTTCTATCTGCAATTCCCAGCATGTAGAACACTTCCTGCCATACAGCGGATACTCAGTAAATGCAAGTTGAATAAACAAACTCCGTAACTGTGGACAAGACTGAGCCTGGGTCTTCTCTCCATCCACCCTTCCCCTCACAGACTGATTTATCGCTCTAATGTGCGAAGCCCTGCGACTGGCCTACTGGGTTAGGTTGCTTGGAGAAGCAAGAAGTTGAGGCTATGGTTCCTTAGGAAACAAATCAGCCAGACTTTCCCCAGTCATTATTTATGCCCTAACTCTAACTAGATTCTTCATTACCATGTGCCAGTGACTTCAGCATACACTCAGAGTACAGGTGACCTTGTGTTCACCTGTTCTCAGTCAAGAGGCATCATCACTTGTTGACAGGCAGCCAGCCTTGAGATAAAGGATGGCCCTGTTATCATTACAAGTTGTCAAGAAAGCTCATTGGCTTGATCCATCCAGCCAAACTATTCAGACGGAAGAAGAACATCATTCAAATCAGGTATTTGACAAGGTGTCAAAGACACGATCAGTTATTTGACTGCAATGAAATGCTTCATCAGTTGGGCTGGTTTTGTCTAGAAGCATGCCTGTCCTCTAAGACCTGTGAAGTACACACACAGTTATTCAAATCCATAGAGAAGGAGACCCATCTTGTCTCATTTACTTGCCCCAAATCAACAACTACTATGGGGGTGGTCACGGGACGGTGGAGAGACAAAACTTCTAACCACTTCTCTACACCAGTATTTATGAGATTCAGTAGTCAGAGCCAGGCAGATTGCAGCTTACTGGCACTGGAAACTCAAATTTATAGAGTGGTTATGTTGGCCAAACCCTGTGCGTGCATAATCTTATTTCTCAGAATAGTCCTGTAAGATAGGTTTTTATCACCCCATTTTTCCAGTGAGGAAATGGAGGTGGAGAGAGGTCCAGTGAGTCTTCAAAGTGACTCGATGTGCAGTGTCAGAATCAGGAAGAGAACCAAGATAAGTGTGATTCCACGTTCCGGTTCCTTAGTGTTTCAGTCTATGTCCACACTCATTCTCCCTCTTCCAGGCTAGTTGTGTGACTGGTTGGACAAGAACTATATTTAAAGTAGCCAAAGGTGCAGAAGGAGAAGCAGATTAAGCACCTAGGTCTCTCCCCTTGCAAGATCCTTGGAGGGCGTCTGCTTCCAGCTATGTACACAGTCATCCTTCAATTAGTATCCCCAGTCAACAATAACTTACTTCTCTATTAAGACACATCCAATTGCAAGAGAGAGGAATCGTCCCCAAACCATCTTAAGGAATAAAGGAAATCTATTGGCCACCTAAAACATCCCATGGTTAGGACCAACATCAGAAATGGTGGAATTCAGGGGCTCAAACTAAGAATCTGTGTCTATGTCTTGTCTCCGTTTTCCTTCATGTCAGCTTTTTCTCACTAATCTCTGCCCTTGAGGTGGCCAGCTGGTTACAATCAGCTCACTAAGGCTACTTGGCCAATCCCAGAAGAAAGAAGTATTTACTTGCCTAATATTTCCAGAAAACTCCAGGAGCTTACTGACCTGGCTTGTACCATACGTGCGTCTTGAACCTACATGATTTCCAAAGAGATGAAACAATCTGATTAGCCAGACTTAGGGGGAATGGGGTCAGTCTCATCCAAACAACAAGATCTTCCCACCTAAGAGTTGCGGAAGGGAGCTCCCAATGGCAAATCAGGGTGTTATGGATGAAGAATGGCAAATGGATACTGAGCAGGTAAAACAACACAAGGTGTGGTGAGGGACATCTGCAGGTTTTCTGTGTGTATCAGTTTCCTCATCTGTAAAACAAACATGCTTTGTATCTCACAGCAGTTTTGAAGGCTCCAATAAGATAATGTTTAAAATTGCTTAACAAAATGCTTGGTGCTTGGTAAGTACTCCAAATAGCATATTATTGTTTCATATTATAATTCTCCTTATGCCTTCCTAGATGCAACTCCGTTGCCCCTTTCCCCCTATGCTCCTGGATTCTTATTTAAATGGCCCAGAATTTCTCAGACACTTCTTAGAATTTTTGATAGCCAGAGGATCCATGGGAAGTTGGAACTTTGAGAAAGGCTACTTCAAAAGCTGTTGGCATCCATCATTGTTCAATAGGATATGTTTGATTTGTGTAGACGCAGTATGAGGCGAAGGTGCACATTTCATTATCTTATGAATCCTCTAGCATGTCACTATTTGGCCATAGTCTCCTTTCTCCAAGGACAAGGAGAGAGAAGGAGCCAACAGTAACACACACAACAGATTGCACTTTGATACACATGGAAGAGCTGGGGGAGGAATATCTTCTTCATCTGTAGGAAATACTCCTTAAAATCTGACTCCCATAGTAATTAACTGGTTGGAGATTATCTTTTGGAGAAAGTCATATTAAATAAGCTTCTGGGGAAATCTTTTCCCTTCTCTTTCTTCAAATCTGTTCTTTAAATACTTCAGGAAAAGCTCTGAAGGCTGGCTTTGCCTCCCAGGTGGCAGATATCATTGTTTTCGAAAACACAGTTTATAAGCAAGATGCTTTGGAATTCGTAAAAAAACAACAACAACAACAACAACAACAACAGTCCGCCAATATTCCACTGATAGAATATAAAACTGGCCAAGGAAACAAAGGCCCTTTGGGGAGTAGGTGACCACGATGGGCAATTCGGTCTTCTTATTTTGTTTTGATGCATTCTTTTTCTGAAACAAAACTTATTTTTTTTGTTTCAGAAGAAGATGGTACATGGCAAACAGCATTCACTTATTCAACAAGTGTTTTCTACTATATCTAGAGATATATCCATGAATAAAACAGACAGGGTTCTTGCTCTTATGGTCTTCTACTCTAGTCAGAGGGACAGAAAATCAACAAAGAATTAAGCAAAAAACAAACAAACAAACAAAAAAAAAACAGCGAACAAATGTAAGGTGAAGAACTGGATTAGAGGGATGCAACAGAGTATGTGGATGGCAATGTCGGGCCTGGTGGTTGTAGCAGGTGAGCTGATGCCCTGCAACCTCTTTTAACCAGGTGATGTATCACTGGTTAACCCCATCCTCTAGACCTGGGGTTCCTAACATTTTTTGTTCCACGGACCCCTTTGCCAGTCAGGTGAACACCACAGACCCCTTTCTAAGTCCACATTATACTTTATATTTTTTAATAAATATATCACACCAGCACCAACACATCCCTACAAGAATAATTTTTTTTGAATTTCAATTCAAACTCACGGACCCTTTGTTAAGAACCCCTGATCTAGATGCGAGAGGGTTATTCTGTGCCCAGTGTTTAAAACCTTTTTGACCTGTTCAGGAGAATTAACCTCGTCTGATAGCTGATGCTCCTTGAAGCAGTCAGTGGCTGATTGTGCTCCAAAGACCCCCTCACCTCCAACCTGTGGTTTAGCCCAAGGCTAGACATTACCTAAAACCACACCCTTGCTTGCTTCTTTTCTTCCCTTCCTTGCTTCCCTCATTCCTTTACAGATTGTTTCTGAGTGCAGGCTCTTAATAAATCATGTGCTCTCAAACCCCTCCCTCGGGCTGTTTCCAGGAAACCTGGACAGTGGTCAAAGAAGGCCCCCTTTAACGGGTAATATGAAGTTGCCAGGCATGCAATTATTTGGTGGAACAAGACTGATATGCTCAAAGAACCAAGAGAAAATTGTTGGTGGGGAACAGAAGAAAGGGGGACAGAGGGAGAAGAGGAGGTCTGAGAGATAGAGAGGAGCCAAATCTTATATGATAAGGATTCTGAGATTTTATTCAGAGTGTGATGGGAAGCCATTGGAAAGTTTTGAGTAGTTACAAGTTTTGACTTATGTTTTAAAATAATTCTTCGGAGAACAGACAATTGCAGGACCAGATCAAAGGCAGCTAGACTAGTTAGGAGAATGTGCCATTATCCACACAAATGATGATCTTGAATTGGACTAGCATCTACTGTGTCCCTGTTATGTGCTAGACAATTTACATATACAGTCTAAATAAGTTCTACTAGCAAAAACAACTCTTTGAGGTAGGTATTGTTCTGGCCATTTTAGAGATAAGGAAACAGACACAGATTGTTGAAATAGCTATTGTGAAATGGTAGTTCTAGAAAAACTCAGTATAGTTTAACATATTAAGACATTATACTGAACCTTATGTTAGAAAACCTAATGTTAGAAAAATTCAGTGTGTCACTTCCTCACCTGGCAGGGGACTCCCAGAGCTAGCCAGAATTAGTTCCACCAAAAATGTAGAACTATGGGCTTCTTCACTTGCCATCTTTACTGGCATGGGCCATTATTTGTACCTTCACATCCCTACCACCCCACATCCTTATCACCCCAAGATTACCCAGCCCAGGTACCATGCATATTTTAAGATTAACTAAGAAAGCAAAACCTTATTTTTTCAGACCCTCCTTAGGAATGTCACCATGATGATTAACTTTCTTTATTTCAACCAGTATAAAAGCTATGAGAAAAACCCTTAAGGGAGAGGTTGATTTGAAATTGTACACCTCAGGACTCCCATTGGCCAATAAAGCTACTTCCTTCCCAGTCTAGTTCACGTGTCTCTCCACTCTGTTGCGCCAGGCAAATGGACCACCCTTTCCTCTCCTCAAAATAACAGGTGTAAAGTGGTATATCTGGGACTTAACCCAGACTACCTGGCTCTAAAACCCAAGGTTTTCTCTCTAGTCTGCACTCCTCACATGATTGCCTCATTGTCTTGCTGTAGCTTACAACACTGCACTCAGGCCTGATCCTACTCCTGCTTTTCCATATACAGCACTCTTCACACAACTGCTTTATTACCTCAAAATAGCTCAATCATGTTGGCTTGTCATGTTTGGGTTATCAGAGGTATTGAAGCATCTCTGCCACATCAGGGACATGAATCCCTGCTGAAACGTCAGTCTGTTGGACCCACGAAGACCAGTTGTCAAACACATCTGCTTGTAATTATGAGGTGCCCTTATGCTTCCCCTTTTTGTCAACATAATTACTCTCAATTATATGAATGCTCTGCCCTGACCAGCCCAGGAATTTACTCCCCTGCCAGCTACAATGGTTGATTTCCAAAGCCCCTTCCACTCCAGGCCACACATATGGACCCTCATCTCAAATCCTAGCAAGAGGGCTCAGGTCCAAAATCTGTGCTCCTTCTGCTTTGTTTGTGCCGCTATGGCATTTAAAGAAATCATTAAATCACCCAGGATCATTTTGGAATTGTAGCAAAACCAACCGTTTTGTCAACTAAAGAGAAGTTTTTAATGGCCATTTAATTTGGAAGTGGTTTTCTTGCCAGGAAAAGCCACAGCAATCCAAAAACACCTCTTCCCAATGTGATGTAGATGGATAAAGAGAAGCCAAGTTCAGTTCCAATAATCAGTTTAGGAATTACTGAAGAAGGGACCTCCTGAAGTTTATGCAGCACGAGGGCCCGAAGAGGAGAAAATTAGGAACAGCAGTGCCTAGAGCTCTGTATATGGTTGATGAAAATCCTGGATTAAAGTAAACTTTGAGAAAGAGCACATCGAAAAGTTCTCTGTAGTTCGCTTAAAACTCTGAAGTAAAGGTGCATTCGAATATGAAAGGGAAAAAGGAAAAAAGCTAACATTTACTTAGCATCACTCTTTCCAGGCATGTTTTAAGGTGTTTTCCCTCCATGATGACATTTAATCCTTATAACCATCCAGTGGGGATGATTTTTGTTATTCTGATTCTCCAGTGGAGGAAACTGGTTCAGGGAGTTTAACAAATTTCCCCAGGCTCTGTACTTCATAGGGGAACTGAGCTCTGGTCTCTGGGGTTTCAAAGGCTAGGTTATCTTTCCAGTCTGCAATAGGGAAAATGAAAAAGTGAGTGGATAAGAGAAGTAGAGAGAGGAAGAAAGCATGAAGAGGAGAGGGGTTTTCCTGAGAGATAGGTGAACAAGGGCATCAAGCAGCTCTTTGGTTTGGTGTTGGGGGGATGATTGGAGATAAAACAGAATCCTGGAGTCTGTTAATTACAGTTTGATACATGTGCTCACCAAGAATACCTCCTGGTAATTGCTTATCATTCATTGAAGAGTGTATGGTTTGGTTGCTCTCAACGATTCCTCTTTGACTCTGGTTGACACTGAAGAACAATTGAAGACTTTGTGGTCCAACAGTATCTGCGCTGAGGTGACATGCACCAGCAGCTTGAGAAGCAGGTGAGCAGGCTCCAGCAGGGGCCAGAGCTGAAGCAAGGCCCATCCTTATAGGGGAAGGCCAGAGCTCAAACCTCTGCTGCTAAAAGGACGGTGGCTAATTGTCCTTGTTCTAATTCAAGATCTGTAGAGTTCACTGAAGCTAAATCCATGCCTTGGGGCAGAGCTGTTGCTAGGAGTCTTTCCAAAATACTCTCAGTGACATACTTGGCCTCCCCCTGCTCTGTCCTGCATTTGCTCAGTTTCTCAAAGCAATACTTGTTCTAGCAGGACCTATAAGTACAAAGCTGACTTGCAGACTGACTCAGCAGACCTCTGCCTGAGGATAAGGAGCTGCTGCTGGGCTCCTTAAATGGAGTCCCAGCCTCCGCTTTGTAAGGTCCTATTTGGAGAAACCTCCAGGGCACACCTTGACTTTAGCTTGGGCTCCCCTGCCCCACCTCCACCTGGCCCTGTTAAAGTGGTCCTAACTTTATGCAAAGAGAGCCCGTGATGGCAATGAATAGGATCCTTTTTTAATTTTTTTCTTTTGCTTTCTTTGTTCATCTATTTGGCTCATCCTTTGCAATTTTTTCCTTGTCCACCTAGAACTCAAGCTGGTCTCCTATGAACTCTTTTTTGAGTAATACACCGCCAACTGTAGCAGGTAGAATTTTCCTTTATCCTCTGAGACATCCTTTGAGAATTGAGAAATGCAACTGCCAATCTTAGCCAGGTTCAAAGAGAGCTGTATCCAGAAGACATGAGTAGAAATATGATCAAGCAAGCATTTTCAAGTCTCAGTAAAATGCGTTCTGCTGAATTTACAAGGCTGAGAAGCCAATGCACAAAAGGCAATCCTCTAACCAAAACAGCCTGGTAATGCTCCCTTCTATTTGCAGGACCTCTCTCCTAGCCCGAGGGACAGAAATCTCGCTATTCAACTATATGAGGTCTTGATAGAATATCTGGAGTACGGCAAACTTCTGGCCAGTTTTCATCTATTCCTTTCCCCTGAATATCTCATTTGGCCCCTGTGATAGATAGAGATAGAGATGATGAGAACAAGCATCAATCCCTGAATATCCCATGCCAGCCACTGCTCTAGATACTTTACAATGTGTTATCAGTGGGAACCCTTTTAGGTATGTATTATGGAAATCCCCATTTTACAGGTGAGAAAAGTGAGGTTGGGAGAGAGAAAGTGTTGCCATGGCCAGAAGGCTGGTCAGTTACAGGGCTCTGATCTGACCTCAGGTCCCTCTGATGTAAAGGTCAGCCCCTCTCCCGGGAGGCTACTGCAGGCTGGAGCACAGGCAGGATGATGGACGCCTCACCACTCCTGAGGCTTGGGGAGAAGAGGACAGGAGGCCTTGAAGGTGTGGGGTCCCAAGGCATGCAGGGCACTTGGAGGATTGCATCCTCACCACAGTCACACCAGCAGCTTCCCTATACTGCCCCCATTCTGCCTAGATGAAAACAGAGGCTCAGGGCTGTTAGAGGGCTCCCCAAGGCATTCCTTTAATCATTCATTCCATGCCTTTCCTCTGGACATCCGTGAAGGCTAATGCCCTGAGCTGGTTGAAGGAAACTGGTGCAGTTACAGAGCAGGGGAAGAGCTGGACACCAACCAAATAACGACCTGAGTGGATACATGCTTACAGCTGTCCTACACGCCCTGTAGGGAAGGGGGGCAGGCTCTCAGAGGCACTGAAAAATCAGGGAGGTCAGGGAAGGCTTGCCAAAGACAATGACGCTGGAGCTGAAACCTAAAGGATGATTTGGAGAAGGAAGGTGGTTTCAGGCAGATTGAAGTGCAAGGACTAAGATGCGTCGGAGGAGGGAGTGTAACCCACCTGAGGGGCTAGAGGACTGAGTGAGGGGGTGGGTGGAGGGCATTGGGCTAAGCCAAAGAGATGGGCAGGACCAAGGCTCTGCCCGAGCCCCATGGACCTCACACTTCACTATGGGCTCTTGACTCACAGCCCCTGCCTTTGCTCTGCTTGTTCCGCCATTTTCCATAGACACAGGGTTCTGCAGGTTCGACCATGACCTGCTCCAAAGCTTGGGTGGGCCCTCCTCATACCACGTGGCCTAGAGCCACTGGCAGGGCCTCCACACCATGGCTTCCTGCGTCTGGGGTACAGTTACTTTGCATGTGCTCGGGCCCATCTCTGGTTGTAGGGGCCTCTTGCAGAGCAGGAAACAGATTCACAGAGAATGGAAACCCTCAATGGCCACCCTAGATGGTGGATCTGGGCATTACAGCCCAACTTACCTGCTTGTAGGGTAGTCACCCTCCAAGTAAAGTCAACAGGGGCACTTATTTGGGAACTAGCCCAGCATCAGGGTCCTCCCCAGACTTTGTAGTTTCAGGATAATCTAGTCTATACACTGCTCCCTTCTTAAGCCTGGGTCCCTGATATAAGTGTTCCTGCCCATCCAACCTTATCCAACACTTGAATTTGGATAGCAAACAATTTGAAGAGTGAGGGATACCTGTACCTGTATGCACCTGTGGGTAGATCCCAAGATGCTACCTGAATCCCTGGTCATCCTGTGATGCCATCTCTCTATTCACCTGTGCTGCCTGCTGACCTCTGACCTCCTTAGTGAATTGTCTGGAATCACATCAACCACAGCCACCTGTATTTGTGGGAATCAACAGACACCATCTGGCTGCCCACCTGTGTGTATTCTGGACACCTGATGCCACCCATCTGACAATTGTCTGCACATCCTCTGCTTGAAAGGCCACTCTGGATACTGGATTCCATTTCAGCCTCTTGCCAGGAGCACTTACCTGCCATCTGTTCTCCCTGCCCCGGGACAGATGGCTTGCTCCTGTGCCTACCTTCACATAGCTTGTCAGGTCCTGCCCCACCAGCGTCCTGCAGGCCTGGAGCCTTTGTGCTCAGGCCACGACTCTGAGCAAAGCTGGCTGGGTTTCAGCAGTGCTTTGCATGCCTTGCCTCCTCTACGCAGCCCCTTGCCTTGGGTCTTTCCCAAGAGCTAGACTCCCCATATCTGGAAATATGGATCCATATATCCTGACCTGGTAAGTGCTGGCTTGTGAGCCAGTGAGTCTCCCTGTCAGATAGTGTGGTCTAAGCAGGCAGCCGAAGCTGGAGGCCCACTCCCCAGCCAGCTCCGTATGCCCCCTGCTCTCCATGACTGCAGGGGTCCCCTCAGGCAGAGTTAGACTGGGGGGATTTAAACCAGCCCCTCCCTAGGGCCATCCCCACTGTGGTTTCCAGGCCTCACTTCCCATCTCTTTCCTCCCCAAAGGATGCTCACTGAGGCCAACTGTGCTGTCCTCAGCCCTGCGTGTCTGCAGCCGTGCTGCGTCTTTGGGCTCTAAGTCCTTCGAAACAGGGTCTTCACCTATCTGAATTACCCATGCCCTTCACCCACCCACAGCTTTTGATGGGCATCAGCCAAGCAAGCACTCCAGGCAAACTGAAAGCAGGATTTCTTCCTCCTGGAATCACAAACAAAGCCAGTATATGGACCAATATATCTTGGATATTCTGATCAGATTTGGAAATATGTCCATAATTAAAACACCCAAATTGAATGCCAGCTTTAAACACTGATTTTATTAGTAATAAGAAAACTAATTTAATGCATCAGATTATAGACAGATTTGCTACTTCTTTAGAAGAAATGAATTAAAAAAGAAAGGAATAAAAATCTTGGATATAACCTACCTCAGGCAGTGAGTAAGAAAGTTTCTCTAAAGGTTCTCATATCTGGTTCTCCATGCCTCCTCTTTTAAAAAAGTGGTTAGATGGGCCCCGCTGATAGGAGTGCTCAAGAAGTGATCAGGGGCCCAGAATGCCCTTAGGAAATTTTTTTCTTGTTAACTTGCAAATGTAGGTTGATTGATAGTTTGCTTCCCTGATTGATTGAAGGATTGATGGTGTTTGGCTTAGGAGGGGTGAGGGACTCTTCAGCCAGCATTGGTTGGCAAACATCCATCTAGTGCTTAAATTGGTATAATCTAGATCATATCTAAATGCTGTCATGAGCAGCCCTGGGAGGAGAGAGGTGAGTTCTCCTCTAAATGTGGACTGTCACAGGCTCACTGGGGTCAAGGTCAAATTGCTTCCCCTCTTTTGGTCTTGTTAACTCAGATGGAAAAGTAGGTTGAAGTAGCTCATAAATAGGGAAAACAGCTGTGGCTGCTCAGGGCACAGCTTCATGTAGTAGAGTCTCTGAGGAATGGAGAGGTAATGTGCAGGGGTGGACAGAAATGGGAAAGCAGGACAGGCTCTGTGGAGCAGGGATCCCCCACAATCTATTCTACTTTCCTCCACCTGTTCATGCCAAAACTCCCTGACTCCCCTCAAACACAAAGTGAGGATTGCTGCCTAAACTTGGGTTGGAATTCTGTGGGCTGGAGGAAATGGAGTGGGGATTTGGGGAATCAGCCATGCTCTTGGAATGAAAGTCACTCAATGCATATCTGGTCAATGCGAGCAAAAGGAAGAGCTATGCTTAATTCTCTCTCTGTTTCACAACTCAGCTCCAACCTGAAGCTCAGGCTCGTGCAGGAGTGGCTCCAGGCGCCCCAGTGAAATGCTTGGTCCCCTCCATCTCAGTCACTAAGCACTGCTTCCCCATTCCTGCCACATTCATTTCTGCCCAAGTCTGTTGTGCGGACTCAAGCCACTGAGAGGACTGCCCATCAGAAAATCCTGCAGGAAGCAAATGCACTGCTGGAGGTTTTCCTCAGACGAATTTATTTATGAATCCCTTCCTAGAACGCTCATGATGGAAGAGCCTAAGTCAGGTGAGCTCACTCTCTATGCCTCTAGTCAAGCATAGCCTCTGAAAAGAGATAAATCCATGTCCGCCGTTCACCATATAAAATGAAAATTTTCTGCTTGGTACCCAGAGCTGGACAGAAAACCATTGCTCATCCTGAACAAACATCCTTCAATAAATCTTTATCTCTTCCGAAGATAATTGGGAGGACAGTGGCTTCTGAGTTTACTCTTTCAACACTTGCCTACCTTTCACTCTTCTGGGTATATTTGTTTTCAGAGCCAACATGCACTACGTGGCCGCATTCATCAGGGCGAAGAAACCCCAGATGATTTCCTAGTTCAGCTCCAAAGTGTCAAGCTGGAAAATTCTCTTAATCCCCTGGCTTTGTAAGGTGCTTGACATTTTCCAGCACAGGCGAGCAGGTCATGTTGCATGCGTCTGCACTATGGACCCAATGCTGTTTGCATTCAAAGCTTCTGCTCTTTCTCCTTTTTTATTTCTCTTCTCCTGCATTCACTTCAATGTAACCAGTCATGAGTCCATCACTGTACCAGGCTCTGGGGATACCCTGTTATTAACAGAGGGCTTTGCCCTCAAACATAGATCTGGTGACAGATGTGCAAGTGCCCAATGAGAGGTCTACACTAATGAAAGTCCCTGGGGGTCCCCACTTCTTTGGGTTGTGCAGCTAAAACCAAGGAGACTATTGTGGTGGCCCACTTTCATTACAAAACCTGTTCCTTTCTTGGTTCTAAAGATCATTTGAAACATCAAAACCTTGAAATGAGTATTTCTGAACTCATAATGAACTGTGTAGCTGGCACGTCAATATCTTGAATACCATATTCATATTTTTTTAAAATCTGGGTTATAATAATGTATAACTTTTAATAAAACCTTTGCACTACAGTAATACAGATCACAGCCACCCTGAAAGGCCTGTGAATCAAAGGCGTCCCCCTAGCCCAGCTGTAGGTAGTTACTTGGTATTCGCACAATAATCTTTAAATAGAAGAGTGTGTTCTTAAACCTCTGCAAGGGGCCCACACCCAGCATTAAGAGGCCCAGCCTCTGTGCCACTCTGTTCTGTACAGATATAATGGAGAGGATTTTTAATGTGGCAGAAGCAAATGTCAGCTCTTACAAGAGGATCTTTATTGCACAAGGATTTATTGAGGTGGAAGGTCACCTACACATTGCAGAAAGTTCTTTTTGTAAGCGTATAAAATGCAAAAGAGAGGGCTCCTAAGAACAGAAGAAGGTATCAGATCTCACTAAGAAGGTTGTTTGTATACATTGGAAAATAATAAATTAAGAATGATGAGCCAAGTCATCTCTACAGAGGAGAAATCTGGAAAACTCCACCATTACTGAATGATCAATGTTCACCTCATCAATAATGGTTTAAACTGACATCATGTGCCTCCTGGTGTGATGCACTGAAGGAGGCAGAACATCTCTTTTCTAGTAGTCCTACCCAAAATGCACAGCCAGAATCTAATCATGGGACAAATACCAACTGAAGGATATTCTACCAGAAAAGAGGAGAGACCATTCCAGGTTAAAGAAGAATGAATGAAAAACAAGACATAGGATTAGAGTCTGTAACAGAAAATATAGTCATATAGATAAGTCTATATAGATATAGATAAGCTCTATCTAACTCTCTGGCTCTCTATCTAAATTTCCCTCTGTGTGTGTGTGTGTATGTATGCTAAGGACGAGAACATTCTCTTACTACATAACGACCATTTCCAAAATTAGGCAATTCAACATTGATAAAAAGAATAAAACCATTATCGAATTCTCTCTCCATATTAAAATTTTTTCAGTCATCCCAGGAATGTCCCCTAGAGCAGGAGTTTGCATCCAGGCTGCTCCAAATCCAGCCTGCTGCCTGTTTTCATAAAGTTTTATTGGAAGGGCACCTTGCCCATTTGTTGCCTCCTTGTCTGTGACTGCTTTTGCACAACCACCACAGAGCCGAGCAGTTGCAACAGAGACATTACGCTCCATGACAGCTTAAAATACTTACCATTTTGCTCTCACAGAAAAAAAGGCTGCTGACCCCTGCCTCAGAGTGATTCACTCTACCCCAGTCCATCTGGGGCTATTGCACTCAACGGTCTGATCCGTTACGACTCTTTTAATCAGGATTAGTTCCTTACTCTTTCTCTGTGCTTCTTGACCTTGACATTTTTGAAAAGTGCAGGCCAATTATTTTGTAGTATTTCACTCAGTTTGAGTTTGTCAGATGTGTCCTCATAATTAGTTTCAGGTTATGCATTTTTGGCAGGATATCACCGAAGTGATGTGTCCTTCTCAGTACATCATAGCAAGAGGCACACGATATGGTTTTGTCCAAATATTGATGATCGGTTCAATCAGTTGGTTAACTTGGTGCCTACCAGAAGAAATTTTTTAAAAATTTTATTTTACTCTGAAGGATATGATTGGGACAATTAGCAACATCCAAATATGTGCTGTATATTAGGCAATAATCTATCAATACTAAAATTCCATTATTTGATCATTGTTGTATGGTTATATAGTAGAATGTCCTTGTTCTTAGGAAATTAAATAAAATATTTAGGGGTGAAAGGTCATTATAATTACCATTCATTATCAAATGATTCCACATACACACAGGCACACAAACAGATGAACATAACAAATGTGGAAGATGATGCCATTTGCCTAATGTAGGCATAGAGTATGTGGATGTCCATCGCACTATTCTTGCAAATGTTGTGTAGGTTTAACATTTTTCAAAATAAGAGGTTAAAATAATAATGAAATTTTACCACCTGGTTCATACAAGACATAATATAGTGAGTAAATGGAAATTAAAAGAAACGGTTAAGTCATGGTGAAAAATCTTTCCCTTGATAATGCAAGGGCCATTGGTAGAGACTATAGCAGATGATAATGGAGGTTCTAGAAAGAAGAATCCAAGCTGTTTTCACATTCCCAGCCCATGGCATTTACCCACTGAGTGGATAAAATTGATTTTTATTTAATTGAATAGAATGTCTCAGCACACTTTAAATTTACCCATGAAAACAACAACTTCAAATTCACTTAGGGAAAAACAAAGTTGAAGAAAGAGGAGAAAAGAAAAAAGATAGCAAGGGATTACAAGAGAACTGAAGTAAGCCAAAAGATATCAACTATAAATTAATAAAGGGTAACATCTTAGGTAGGGTCAAAACACAGAAGCAAATTAGAATATAAAGTATTTGCAAAGAGATAGCCCTAAAACAGAAACTACAGAAGGGAAGGGCAATAGATCAGACAAATGAAAATGCAAAAAGGAGATATAGCAAACTTAGTTACAGACAAAAGGGAATGCAAGGGCAAACACATAAAAGGGTACCAAGAGTGTTATTTTATATTTTAAAAGGAAGAATCCACAGTGAAGATGGAGCATTCATGAACTGAATATTAAATCCTTGGACAATATGCAAGGAAAAACTGGTAAAAATCCAAGGAGAAATTGGCAATGCCATATAATAGTGTGAGTCCCTGTAGTAGTTTGGTATTATTTATGAATTCCAAAAATAGATATTGGATTATGTTTGTAAACTGGCCTGTTTGCACATTAGATAGTATTGGATTCAGAGGTTTCAATTTTACTTGATTAAATAATGATTAAGGTTTTGATTGGGCCATGTCAGTAGGATTTTGAGTGCCCGCCCCCTTGGTGGGTGGGGTTTCACAGAGAAAACTACACCGCAGAGCAGAGGAGTTAGTTGGAGTTTTGAGCTGGAGATCAGGAAGTAAACACACAGGAGAAGAATAGAGGAATAGAGACGGCGCCACAGACATGGCAGAGGACCTGGGAAAAGAGTTGAGCCATTTGCCTGATAGTCTACAGCTGACCTTGTGGAGAGAAGCAAGCCTGAGCTTCAAGAATCGAGTCCTGGGGAGAGAGGCAAAGCCTAGAGAGCCTGATGGCCTACAGCTGATATCAGAAGAAGCTGGGACCAGAGCCTTAAGAGGAAGAGGAAGGCCAAGCCCTTGCAGATGTCGGCAGCCATCTTTCTCCAACACATGGCAACAGACTTTGGTGAGGGAAGTAACTTAGGCTTTATGGGCTGGTCACTGTAAGCTTCTACCCCAAATAAATACCCTTTATAAAAGCCAACTGATTTCTGGTATTTTGCATCAGCACCCCTTTGGCTGACTAATAAAGTCCCAAAGGCAAATTTGTCTTTGACACATTGAGAAGACAAAAATAAAGCAAAGGATGTGGAGGACTTAATCTTTCATTGGTAGGTACACATCAAATAGAAAATACTCTTCTTTTGATGTCTATGGAATAATTTACATAGACAGATTAAATCCAGTAGGAAAAAAAGTGAAGAGAGGATCTCACTAACCCTAAGAGTAGCAATTTTACAAGTTACAACTGACTAATTATAATGTAAACAAACCAAATATTTAAAACTAAACAACATATGATAAAATACCCACTTAATACTTATTGTTATAAAAATAAATAATATATTTAAAATCATATAACAAAAAATTGGCCAAAAAGCTCAAATCATTAATTTTTGAATTTTAAGCTTTGATTGAAGCAAAAAAAAAAAAAAATCTAAAGATTATTTCAAAATAAATTAATAGCAAGCTACTACTACAGTTCAAGATTATCTCACAAAGTTATCCTCAGGAAAATTCATATGCATAAACATTTTACTAATTAATATTAAAAAGCTAATGAACCAAACTTTCAATTCTAGGAACAAAGAAAAGGAACAGAAAATATGTATCAAAAATACAAATAAAACATAATAAATTAAAACGAATACAATAAAATGATAAATCAAAACTGGATTCTTAGAAAAGAGCAAGGAGATGGATATGACTCTGGAAGCACTGAAAAAGACAAAAATATATACAAATATGTATAATATTATGTATGCAAAATAAGAATGAGTGAAACAATTCTAGTGAAATTCAATATGTAATGATACACTTAATAACATATAGATGATTGACAAATGGGTGATTTTTCTATAAAATATAAATTACATTCAAGAAATGGTAGAAGAGGCAAAAAGACCATTGCATGGTAGAAAATGATAAAAGTTGTCAAAGATTTCCTCCAAATTAAGTTTGCAAACCAAATTGTTCCTTGAAAGAATTGAAACCAATGCTATTTAAGCTATCTCAAAGTACAAAAGTCTAATGTAAACTTCTCAATTAACTATATGAAACTAGAATAAAACTGATGCAAAACTTGAATAAAGTAGCACCAAAAGAAAACTTACAACCCAATCTCACTCATGAATATATGTACAAAGCCATAAATAAAATATTCATAACTTAAAAAATAATATACTCCAAAGAAGAAATATAACTGATAAAGAAACACGTGAAAAAACGTTCAACATCACTAGCGATTAGGGAAATGCAAATCACAACTACAATGAGATATCATATCACACCTATTAGACTAGCCATTATTAAAAAGTCGAAAACTGTAAATGTTGGAGAGGATGTAGAGAGATAGGAATGCTTATTCACTGTTGGTGGGAATGTAGAATGGTACAGCCACTGTGGAGGACTGTGTGACAGTTCCTAAGGAAGTTGAATATAGACTTGTTATGTAGCCTGGCAATACCATTACTAGATATATACCCAGAAGAACTGAGAGCAGTGACATGAACAGACATCTGCACACCAATTTCATAGCGGCATTATGCACCATTGCCAAAAGTTGGAAATAGCCCAGGTGTCCATCAACTGATGAAAAGAAAAACAAATTGTGGTGTATACACAGGGTGGAATATTATGCAGTGGTAAGAAGAAATGAAGTTGTGAAGCATATGACAACATAGATGAACCTGGAGGACATTATGTTGAGTGAAGCAAGCCAGAAACAAAAGGATAAATACTGTATGATTGCTCTATTATGAACTAAATATATTATGTAAATTCATGGAATTATTAGAATATAGTTCAACAGAAAATAGAATGAGGGTAGAGAATGGAAAGCTGAGGGTTAATCTGTACAGAATTGGTTAAAAAGTTGTTTGTAAATCTTTGGAAATGGATGGAAATGGTGAGAACACATCATGGTATTTGTGACTAGCAGAGCTATTATTTGGGTATAACAGTGGTTGAAAGGCAAAGCCTAAGGACAGGCATGTTACTAGAAGGAAAGCTAAAAAATGTAACATGGGACTGTGGAACATAGTGAAACCTCATGTAAAATACAAATATGAGTCATATTGCATATATAAGACTGCTTTTAAAAATATAAATACAAATAAACTAGAGAGAAAGAAACAGAGTAGTAGCTATGTACTGCAGGGGAAGCATAGAAAAAAAATAATACATTATAGACCTGCAATGTTAATTCCAGGAAAGCAAAAGAATTTTGAAAAGTCTTTTTGTATGTCATCCCTTTAAGGGTGGAGGGGTGTGGAGAGCCCAATTTGATTACCTCAAGTAGAAAAGGTATTCAAAGCACCAAACATAGTATTTTAACATAGAACACAAGGTAAACAAGTGCAAGTCCTCAGTTTGAGTGAATTAGCAACATTATGTTTAACTGTGACACACTAGTAGCACCAAAATGGATTGAGATGCATTGTGGTCATTTAACATTGCTCAGAATATCTAGCCAAGGAAGAAGGCATGGGAAAAAAAGAAATAGGTACATACAGAAAAAGGAGAGCAGAGCAGACAACTGGCTACTTGGAAAATCAAAAGAATTTATTTTTAAAATTTAAAAAGAAGGATATACTTTTCTAAAAAGCTACTTAGTTTCCAAATAATTACATTTTTAAAAAAAATCTTAAAAATCAGAAGTAACCATTTTAAAAAGGTAAAAAAAATTTTTCCAGTATCAAATATATTATAAACAAATTAGTAAGAAATGTGCACATTTCTTTTAAGCAAAGCTATATACTTTTACTGATGAAAATAAAAGAAACACTTTACATACATCATAAAGTGTAATCCTCATAATTAAGTCTATGAATTATATACTATTATCCTTATTTCACAGATAAGGAAATTGAGGCTAAGAGAGTATCAATAATTTATCAAAAGTCATAGGTTTGAACTGTCATCTATTATGGTTTATTTGGAACTGTAAATAATGAAAATGTGCAGTAATTGCATAGAAAAAACAATAAAGAACTATAAATGGAAAAGTCCAAAAGCATCCAACAAAGTATCCAGATAATACATATAAAACTATAGTTTTTAATCATGGGGGAAAAGATGGCTTATTTTTTTTTTTAAATGAAGGAATTCCTAAAATGTATATTAAATTGCAAGAGACTCAGAATAACCACAACAATCTTGAAAAAGAAGACAGAAGTAGGACTCACACTTCCTGATTTCAAAATTTACTACAAAGCAACAATACTAAAAACAGTTTGATATTGGCTCAAGTACAGACATAGAGATCAGTGGGATAGAATTGAGATTGGAAATAAAACCATGTCTACAGTCAGCTGATTTTCAACAGCCCATTCCATGGGAAAAGAATAGTCTTCAGCAAACAGTGCTGAGACAGCTGGATGTCCCCAGGCACTCGCCCGTGTGCCTCTGCCCCTCACTCTTTCACCAGGTAGCCTTAAGACTCCTTCCCTGAACTTTTCCAGGACTCTACTTACTAGCAAGCCCTTCCTGGCTACTTTATACCATGAAATACCTCCCCCCATTGCCTCCGTGGGCTCCATGAGGGCAGTGACTCTGTCTATTTGGTTCATGACTGTATTACAGCCCCAAAGCAGATACACCTTAAACAGTGATGAAATTGATGAGTTCACGCAAAATGTTTAGTAAACGCATGTTAGAACTCATTGAAAGCTAAGGAAGCCAAGACACTTTGAGCAAAAAGGCATCGACTGGGAACACAAACACAAGTGTGTGGTTGGAGGGGGGACCGGACGTGTGCAGAGGTCCAGCTCTACGCTTGCCTTGTCTAAGGGGCATCTCCTTAACTTAGAGCTCCGTATGCGGACACGTGGTCTCCATCCTGAATGAGGAGTGGGGTTTCTCCAGAGGGCTGAAGTGACCAGGTGGGCATTTTCTAAGGCTCTCTCTAAGTGCTTCGTGGAGGTGGGAGCACTGTGGAGAGGCAGGAGGCTGCTGGGGAAGTCCCTGTGAGAAAGGCTCTCCTTGCACTAAAATACTTTATCAGTGGAGGTGGAGAGAGGTAGGAGATAGAGCCCTAAGCGTCAGTAATATAAAACCATAAATCAAGCATAATCTTAGGAGGCAGATATTATTTCCAGAAGCCATCTTACGTCATCTGCTAGTCTTTTTTTACTTTTTTTCCTTTTTCAATAAGAGCAGTTAGAAATAGCTGTAGAATGTCTTCTTCATCAAAGTTAAGGTTGTAATTCTGCACACCCTGGAGAAGTGGTTGTGACAATGAAACAACTCCCAGCTCTGAATTCAGTTACTCCTGGTGAGTTAGCTGCCCCTCCCATCTGCACCACAGAGAAAAATGCACTCGGAGGGTGTTTCATGGTGGCACTTGTGAGGACATGATGTCAGTATTGTGAAAGCTTTACCCTGGCTTTGCTAAAATCGAACCCTGTTGCCAGACTGAATTGAAATTCCTCTTCCATCATTTCTCGACCCTGTGAGCACCCACGTGTCGGGATCAGGGTAACTCCAAAGCAGGACTCCCTGCCTTGGCTTCTTTGCCTAAAGAAAGCATCTGAACAGAGAGTGTCTGCAAAGGTAAGCAAGACAGCTCCATCCATCTGCCCCATGGGACCTAAGCCCCCTCTCAATTAGAAGTAGAGTAGACATCACCATCCCCAAATCCTCAAGATTGGGGAATGAACAATGGACTAAAGTAGACTTCTCATTCTACTATAGACTTATTATTATTCTAACAAAAGAAGAACATTTATCATTGATATAAAGGCAGTGACCACCAGAGGTTCCGAAGGGTTGGGAGAGGGAAGAATAGGTGTAATATGGGGGCACTTTCAGGTCATTGGAATTTTTCTATATAACCTTGAAATGACAGATACAGGCCATTATACTTTTTCAAAACCTATAAAATCGTGCGGTACAAAGTGCAAACCATAATGTAAACTATAGACCATGGTTAGTAGCAATGTTTCAATATGTGTTCATCAATTGTAACAAGTGTACCACACCAATGAAAGATGTTGTTAGGTGGGAAAGTGTGTGTGGGGCGGAGAGGGAGTGGAGCATATGGAAATTCCCTATATTTTTTAAAATATATTTTTATTGAAGTATATCATTCATAAATGAACATGCATAAACAATAAGTGCATAGTAAAGGTTGTGAACTTACAAAATAAACATACATAACATTATATAGGGGTCCCATAATCTCCCCTCCACTAACACTTGCATTGTTATGAAACATTTGTTATAAACTATGCAAGAGCATCCTCAAAATATTACTACTAACTATAGTCCCTATCTTACATTTGGTGTATTTTCCCCCCAACCCACTCTATTTGAAAAAAAAAATTATTAAAGAGGTTGTGAACTTACAAAACAATCATGCACCTGTGTAGAATTCCCATACAACATCCCGTCACCAACACACCATGCCTTGTTGGAATAGTTGTTACAAATTATGAGATAATATCATCAGACTATTACCACCAACCATGGTCCATTGCATACATTTGGCACACTTTTTCCATACCCCTTATTATCAACATAGTACATCTTTGGCATTGATGCAAGAATATTATAGTATTGCTGTTAACCACAGTCCATTGGTCACTCCAGTTGTATTTTTCCCATGCTTCTCCACAGTCCCACCACCCTGCAATAGTGATGTACATCTGCTCTAGCTCACAGAAGGACACTCTTGCATTGTTCCATCAGCCACATTCTCATCCACTCTGGGTTCACTGTGATATTCAGTCCCTAGATTATTCTCTAGCTTTCTTTCAACTGAGATTTACTTCCCCAGACCACCCTTTTCAGCCACAATCCCATTTATAAACCAGCTGCTACTCACTATAACTTGTTACCATTAACTCCATCCATTTCCACATTTTTACAGTCAAGTTAATTAAAACTCCTACATACCTTAAACATCAGTAGTCCTCCTCATCCCTCCTCTTATCTCATAATAACCTATCCCCTAGGTTTTAAGTCCATGCATTTATTCTTCATATTTATTAATGAGACCATGCAATATTTGTCCTTTTGTGTCTGACTTACTTAACTTAGCATAATGTCTTCAGGATTCATCCATGTTCAAATATGTGTCCCCCGTTTATGGGAAATGGAGCATCTCCTGAGGCGGCTGGTGCTGCTGGAATAGGATGGGCACCGTCTCTTCGGAGAGGCTTGTGGTTTCCCAGAGAGGTGGTGCAGGCTCCCCTGGTTTCCTCCCTGCCGGAGGCGGGGCTGGGGCTTAGCTAGAGCTGCAATCCCACCTGGATGGAAAGAGGCTGGTCCCCGCCAGCACTGTGGTTTTCAGTCAGCCCCGCTTCCTCTCAGGCCAGGGGCGGAGTCAAAATGGTGGCTACTGGCCTCCTCCTGACCTGCACAGGCTCAAACTTTAGCTCTTCTTAGGGTAATACTTTAGCCAGCCAAATTTACTAATCAGCAGCTGAAGTCAGTGCCACACCGTCTCCTCCTCCCCTGTTTTTGGGAAATGGAGCTTCCAAATCCAGCCGTGGAACAGCCCCCGAGGCGGCTTGCGCTGCAGCACCGACCTCCGCAGAGTGGAGGGCCCTACTCAGGAATCCTCTCTGCAGATGGGCAGTCTCCTCCTTCCATACTTTCAAAGGTGTTGCAGGATGCTCCTCTGGTCTCCTGGGGCCCCCAAACAGGTGCTCTAGGTAGCTCTAGGTGATTACTAACTGCCCTGCAGCACGAGCTGACTCTTGGAGCGCCTTACTCTGCCACCATCTTGGCTCCCCCCTCCGTATTTATAACGTAACATTTATGTACTCTAAAACTTCTTTAAAAATAAAAAAGAGAAAAAAAGAAAGTGTCTGATTCATACCCAGGAGGTTGTCCCAAAATAGAGACTAAAGGTTGGCCCAACTTGGCCCTTGGAGGAACAAGCAGATGAAGGGGAAACACTACAGTGTTGGAGAAGGAATTTTTTATTTTCAGCGTAGGAACAGGTAGTAGATCATGGGATTTCCTCCAATACAAAACAAACAAAATGAAACAAAACAAAGAAAACCAAAGTGTGTATTAAGATATACTCAGCAGTGAAAAGAGAAAGAAAGAAACAAGAGGATCAGAGAAACAAAGTCTGCAGAGAACCAGGGAAAATGCTATTTGCCCTGTAGGAGTTCCTGTAACAAATGACCCTAAACTGCGTGGCTTCACAGAAATTCACTGTCTTACAAGTCTGGAGGCCAGAAGTCTGGAATCCAGGTGTCCACAGGTCTGTGCACCCATTGAAGGTTCCAGGGAAGAAGCTCTCCTTGCCTCCCTGAGCATATGGTGTTTGTAGGCAAACCTCAAATTACTTAGAATTTCCATCTCTGCCTTCCATCCTCGTGGACTTCTCTCTGTGTCTGTCTTTCTCTCCTCTCTCCTTCTTACGATGACTCCAATCACGTACATTGAGAACCCACCCTACTCCAGTATGACTTTGTTTGAACTTCCTTCCTTCTGCAATGACCCTATTTCCAAATAAGATCACATTCACAGGTAATCAAGGATTAGGCTTCAACATACCTTTTAGGGAACGGGGCACAGTACCACCTATAACAAGGGATAGCCACACTTTCTCAGTCTCTAACAAGGCATTGAACAAGACTGGATGATCTGGGCTATCTCAATACCACTTTCATAGGAATGGTGGGAAGGATGTATGGCCTCTTGAAACCAGGGCTTGGGATGGCTTGGAGATGGCCACAGTAGGGCAGGAATAAGAAAAGAAGTCAACTTCAATAGGATGGGCTCCACTTTAGGGAATCTTTGGTAGGGAGGTGTCTGACAGTAAGATGTCAGAATTTGGTAATCCATTACCACCATGCAATAACTTAGCACCGTGCATTTATTATGCAACAAGCAACTCATGTATATTCACTGCTAGGTGAGATCAGTGGAAGATAGAAAACAGTCTTCCATCTACCAGAGAGTGTGTGATGAAGGTATACAAACAACCACCCTAGAAGTTATCTTTAGTCATATCGAAAATCCCCGAGAGTCATCCAAACACGCTCTTTACTGAGTCTTCCCCAGCGCTCCTTGGAGAGGAGCTTTCTTCTGCGATGCGTAAAACAGTTATCCACAGCTGTGCAAGGGCAGTATGATGCTGCCCTGATCTGATGACAGGAGCTCAATGCACTGCTTATCTACACTTTCTCTTCTTGGTTTTGAATTCGCAGGTCATAATAAAGCATGGCATATCCACAGACCGGCAAGAAGAATTAATTAACAGGAGCCTTTCAATGCAGAAAGCAGCTTACTGAGATAATGGAAAAGGATGTGGTAAGAGTCGGCTTAATTGGAATTTCAAGCAATTCCTCGCTTGTTGTACCAGGGATTTTTACTGTTATAGACAGGATGAGCAAGTTGTTTAAAGAGCTTATGGGCAGAACTGGACTCAGAAGTTTCAGCAAAGATGGATTAGATTCAAACGAGGGCTGCCTCCAAAAATAGCGAGCAGGGGGAGCTGACTTATTCTCTTACTGCATAGACATGTAAGGTTTATAAACCTATGTTGTCCTGGATAATAGGGGATGAACTGGAGAAAGAGGGTCAAGTTCTGCTGCATCTAACTAGCTACCAGTTTCTAGATGTAAATATGGCAGGAGACAAAGAGGGACCAAATGCCGAACATGGCATGAGTTCACCACTTACTTTCTGGTAAATTCCCAATAATGCCCACCTCACAGGGGCAGTGAGGATATCACTGGGAACGGAACAGGTTAAATGCATAGTACTCTCACATCAGTGGAAAAGATGCAGGTGCTTCCTTAAAGATGCTACAATGGAACGTAGAGACTGGCTGGAACAAGGCCTTTTCCATTTGAATCACGGTACACTAACTGAGCGACTGGAACACAAAGCCAGTTGAATGCCTGCCTTTGAAGGACATGACAGGGCTTGGTGGAAGAAAAAGAAGAGAGGCCCTATCTTCTTGTGGGACTAAGGATGGGCACTAGAAGCTAATGGAGGATTCGGCAAGGCTTCCTCTTATTGCTGCCCCACAGAACAGCTCCACAGCCTTCCCCCTGGGTCCAGATGCTATTCATCATGAACACCTATGCCTGCAATTCAGTGGGACCATTGGACGGGCTGTTTGGAAATTAGCTTGGTCCACATCTGAACATTACCAGTTATTCATTGTTTAAGTCTTGGCCTGAGCTCCAGTCTAATTCCTATAAAGTACTAAACATCACCCTAAAATATTTTCCACTGAAGGCTGATTCTCTTTGCTTTTAGTTGTCTCATTAAGGCTAAACTCAAATTCTATGAACACATTTCATGAATGGCTTGGGGAACAAACATATATTCTTCTCTTGTGACAGTTAGCCTGCTCACTGGGTTAGGGAGTCCAAGAAGCCATTTCCTGGTTCCAGGATAAGGATGGGAGTCCTTTCTGGGGTGGCCATTTCGCCAGTAAGAACATTGTTGTTTCTGCTCTTGGGATAACAAAGAGGATGAAATTGAATCCAGAGCATTGTCCTAAAGCTTTCTCCAACTTAGAAGACATATATGACTTTGAAAATACACAGCCTTAAATAAGACCCCAGGGCAAGGAAAGATCCAGAAGTATATGCATTTGCTGGAATAATAACCTTGTAAATATAGCAGCAGAAAGCCTCCCTGATGCAAGAGAAAATTCCAAGATCAACTTCTCAGAAGAGGCAGAATTGTAGCAGTTTATATGAAGGAAAAATGGACCATATTTCTTATTCTCCTTGGTGTATATTGTACAAGTGCCCAATATGAGTCTATTGTTGCTAAGAGCTTTCATGTTTGTCCACTTTATATAATTTTATCTGTATAGCAATCCTGTGAGGTATAGACGTATATTTTTCAAATTTTGTTCACATTTATTTTTTAAATATATTTTTATTACAGAAGTTGTGAACTTACAACGAGGTATGTATTTTTATTCCCACGTACAGGTTAGGTTTTTGAGGCTGAAAGAAGTCAAATCATTTTGAGATTTTTGGTATCGAGAGTGGAGACTGAGCTATAGAAGACAGCCTATTCTGGAGAGCTGCTTTTCTTTTCTTTTGCCAGTACACAGACCAGTTTCTTGGGAGTTCTACCCTAAAATTCCTACCAAGGTTGCTGGCTCAGCATCAAGCAGTTCCCAAGAATCTCCTACCTTAGACCAGTGGTTCTCAAAAGTGAATGCTGCTCAAAAACACCTGGAGGACTTGTTAGTCACCCAGAGTTTCCAATTCAGTAGATAAGGAGTGGGGCCAGAGAATTTGTATTTCTTCTTGTTTTCTTAACTTTATCCTGATATACTTTTCATACAATACATTCAATCATTTTAAGTGTACAATTCAATGCCTTTTTAATAAATTTACATAGTCATGCAACCATCATAACAGTCTAGCTTTAGACCGTTTCTACCTTTGCCAAAAAGACCTTTTGCATCTGTTTGCAGTCACTTCCAGTTTCTACCTCCAAGCCCAAGCAGCCTCAAACCTACTTTCTCACTCTATAGATTTGCCTTTTCCTTATTTCCTTCCAGTTTAACAACCTTCCAGCATCTGCCTGAAAGCAGAAGTCTTAAACAGCATTAAAAAGTGTGGAAGGGAGGGAGGTTGGGTATATGGGAATCTCTAGTATTCCGTGTATGACTTTGCTGTGACCTAAAACTTCTTTGAAAATTAAATGAAAAATTGGGAAACACTGGGGAATGAGACGGGGAAGGTGTCACAGTACACACTGGACATCTGATAATGCAGTGATAAAAGGGAAAAAAATTTTTTTTTTGTTTTTTCCCTTTTTTTTTTGAATGTCCCAATTTTACTTTTAGTTCTTTTTTTCTGAGTTTACTTGTATTTTTATCCCTTGTATGTAAGCTTATCATTACTATTTCATTTTTCTATTAATTGTATTTAGTTATTATATGGGCTTCATCTTCAAGGAAGGTTTAGATCACAGAAGGGTTACAATGGGGCCTGCAGAGGATCATTGGTGGGGGGTGTCTGGGATGGGGGTTTCATGGGATGAAGTTCATCTGAATATACATGAAAGATATATAAAATTCTTTAAATGATCAAGGGGTGGGGCATGGTCACAGTGGGTGGAGAATCACTCAATAAATGAGGGAATACTGAATTCCCAGCCTGGAGAGCTCTGCCACATTCTCCAAGGGAGCAGCAACAGTCCCCCGAGTGCAGGGGCAGTGTCTGGCAAAGGAGGATGGTCCACTGATGGGCTCTTGTTATTGATGACTAGCCTTATGAGTCTTTGCTCTTGTAACTGAAACTTAGCCTACTGTTATGGGGTGCCTAAGGGTTGCCATCTGAGAGCCTCCTTGTTGCTCAAATGTGGCCTTTCTCTAAACCAAACTCAGCATATGAATGCATTACCTTCTCCCCAACGTGGGACATGACTCCTGGGGATGAGCCTCCCTGACAACAAGGGATTAATACCAAGTGACAACTGGAAACACAACTGGAAAAAAAACCTTGAATAAAAGGGGGGAAAGGTAAAGACAAATGAGTTCATGTGGCTAAGAGACTCCAAAGAGAGTCGAGAGGTCATCCCAGAGGTAATG
Organism: Tolypeutes matacus; assembly: GCA_026826555.1. Taxonomy (NCBI): domain Eukaryota; kingdom Metazoa; phylum Chordata; class Mammalia; order Cingulata; family Chlamyphoridae; genus Tolypeutes; species Tolypeutes matacus. The sequence goes on along the minus strand of JAKSZT010054382.1, from coordinate 3,601,854 downwards.
CTTATGCACACCACAGTAGGATCTCATAGAACACCAAAGTGGATATCACCCCACACAAAGGGGCTCCTGAAGGCTCTGGAGACACCCAGATCCTATATAAGGGGGACAGCCCCAGAGATTGACGCCTTATCAGTGGGCTCTACTTTGGAATCTGGGCTCCTGAGAGTGACAGAATTGGACTCAAATAAGTCCTCCCTGCACATGGTCCATCAGTCCCTTCTATCCAAACCTATATGTGATGCTGGAGTTTGTAGGTGTACTTCCAGAGACTGGAGCCTCTGGCCTGTCCATGTGCCAGCTGTGCGTGGAATCTCAGTGGAGCTGCAATTCCTACTCTACAGCTCAATGGACTCACCCAAGTCACCTGGTGAGGAAACGATGCTGGACAATGGCCATCCCAGGGATCGGAGAGAGCCTGCAGCTTAAGGCAGGATAATCCCATCCACTGTATCCATGGGATATAAGCCTACTCTCACTTGGAGGTGGAGTGGTCATCACCATTCCAGTCCCCTCAGGATTGGGAGAAGAGCTATGGACTAGAGTAGACTTAATGGTATTCTGTTGTAGACATATTGTGATTCAAGCAATGGAAGAAAGTATAATAGTGAGGTGGAGCCAGTGGCCACTAGACACTTTCGGGGCAGGGAGGGGAAGGGCAGTTGTAATACAGGGGCTTTTTTAGGACTTGGGGGTTGTCCTGAGTGATGTTGTGGCGATGGTTATAGGCCATTTTACATCAGCATATACCATGCAGAATTGTGTAGGAGAGAGTGTGGTCTACGATGTGAATTGTGTCTATGCTTAGTGGCAAAGCCCCAGGATGTGTATATCCATTGCAGGTGATGTGCCACACTAATGAAAGATGTTTATGTGAGATGTTGTGGGAGGTATGGGAGGTGGAGATCATGGGAATCCCTGTAAGTTTTGTGTAACATATATGTAATCTAAACATCTTTTAAAATATATATGAAAAAAATAACATTTATGTAAGCCAATGCACATATATGCATATATATTTATATATCATTTTACAAATATTGGTTTGTATTGTGAAAAATTTAATTTTTTACCCACAATAAAAATAAATAAATAAATAAATAAAAACTGTGGAAGGAAATGATCATTCGATGAATTATCACAGTTAAGCCACAAAATAAGTAATGAAGTAGATAGCTATATAAATCCTCATTTTACAAAAATGGAGGCTTGTAATCTTGCCCAAGACCACCCAACTGGTCACCGGTGGAACTGGTCTTTCCCGTGTGTCCCCTGACTGGACTGTCCTTTACCCAGTGGCCCAGCAGACACTGGAGGAACACCTGTCCTCAGATGGCCCAGCTGCAGTGGGGCATCCATGATGGTCTTGGAGCCATCCCTAGGCTTGTGGAATTTTTCATGGCTATGAGGGGATCTGAATCTCTCCAATTTGCCAGGTTTGCGGCCTCATGCTAGACAGCCACAGTACTGTCCTGGGAGTGTGCTCACCTGACTTGTCGACATATCTCATTTGGAATCTGTATTATGGGGTCCTCGCAGGACTCCGATCCAGGGAGGCAGGGGAGTCACAGCTGCAGGACAATTCAATTTCATTGGAAACCAGCAGATGAGTTTGCCTGAATCCAAAACAGTTGGATGAGTCTACTGTGGACAGGCCTGTGTGTACCAGTTATTTTTGTCCTTAATTGCACTGTCCTCTGGTGGGGACAGAAATTAGGTTCCAGTACATTCTATCCTCAGAACAGAGACCCCCTGGATTAATTCAACTTTTAAAATACTGTTTGTTGGAGTGATTGTGATTGTTGTTTTAAATTTGTAAATTAATATAATTAACAAGGAAATCCTAACTAAAGTTAGGGTTACATTCATTTGGCATCTACTCCATTTATGTCTAGCATCTAAAAAGCATTGTTAATCGTGTGCACACTGTTAATTATCTCAACATGTTTAATTGCTGTTTTCTTAAATAACTAGTAGGCCACATGTAAATGATCTCTCAAGCATTAACATTTCATTTCATTTGAAAAAGTAAAGCACAAAGCATATTGCATGATACATTAGACTGAACATGATCTTTGAGCCATTCATGCTTTATTAGGAAAATGGGAATCCCTCATCATCCCAACCTAATACACCAGTGGTCCAGAGGGGCAAATCTGATCACTCTTGAATATATTAAGACTTGTCAAAAGAACAGTAAATCTGTAGTGTATATCGTGAAACATATGTTAGAATTTTATTTTCCTGTGGCTGTAAACTTTGCAATATTTTGTCAAGCTAGAAAATATAAACAGTAATATCTAATACAGAGTATGTTGTTATAGTCCAAGCACTGTGCAAGGGTTCAGTGCATCTTTTTCAATTCATTCTCGTTATAGTCCCATGATGAAGATAAATGTGATTTTCATTCCATTTTTCAAACCCAGGCGTGGAATCACTAAATAACTTGTCGAAGGTCATATACTGGTGTGATGGTCCTTAGGGATTCTTGTCTAATATCTAATGTTCCTGTGTCCTCCTTCTGGGTGGACTTGACCAGCAGTCTCCTTTGGTTGCCATTTTTTAAATTCCCAGTGGCCCCACCTCCTCTGCTTGCTGAGCATCAGAGCTCCGCATCTGGTACAAGACACAGCCTTCACTCTCAAGCAAACCAAGGACACTTCTATAAACTTCCTTCCCATCCAATACATTAGGAAGGATATATTAGTCTGTCTAAGAGACAACTTTGCCGGGTGGCAATGCCTTGGCTATTTTTACCCTCTAGAAGCAGGGAGGCATCATGGTAAACATAGAAGGAGGAAAAAGATGGCATGTGTGTGTGTGTGTGTGTGTGTGTGGTGTTTCACAACTCTCTTACTCTATGTGATAGAGTCAAAGCATTACTCAGATGTCTGCATCCATGGCCAATCACATCTATATTCAACAGAGGAGATTGACTTCAGCAGAGAGAGAAATCTCCTCATTCAATCAGTTGGAGTCCTTCAAGGCAGAACTGAGGATTTCAGCAATCAGAAAGAAGAATGTCTATCTTTACCTCAGTCAGCCAGTTACTCCTGGAATAATGAACATCTTCATCAGAGTTTCCAGCTTGTGACCTGCCTCATAGAACCCGAACTTGCCAATTACGGCAGTCACATAAGCCAGGCTCCCAATATTGACATACATAAAGTATATGTATTTATATCTCCTGCTGGTTCTGCTTCTCTGGAGAACCCTGGCTAATACAAGTTCCATCCATACCTACCTTGTAGCATAGACTGGGACATGGAGCCAGAACCAAAGAGTTACAAGAGGGTCTTGGGTTACTTTCTCTGACCAGCACTAGGAAACCTGCCCTGGGGCTGGCAGCACCTGGGGAAAAAGCGATTTTTCCCAGGATCCCTCAGACATAGACTGTTGCAGTCTCTGGGGCTCTTGTTAACAAGAATGGTTTGTGGCAATTATTTTCTACATCAGGAGCTCAGCACAGTGATGGAACTCCAGCCCCTTCTAAGCAGGCTTCCTGCCATCTTTGAGATCTGTTTGCCTGGAAGAAACACGGCAGCCTCTCACTCAACATCAGCATTAGGAATCTCTCCCAGTGCCTTGCATTCTGCTCTGGAAATCCTGGCTTGTGTTCTAGAAGCCACATGCATAGACCTATCCAGAGTACCCAATACTTCATTCCAGAATTGTAGACTCCCTCTCCTAAGACAAGTGATGTCTCCTACAACTGGTTAGTATGCTAAATTGCAAGTCAGTGATAGCAACACTGAAATTCTCTTTGTAAGGAAACCTTCTGAAAGGAGAATTATTCCTGACATAAGACCAGGCTCAGCTCCTGAGGATATACCCAAGCAGTCAAATGCTGAAAGAAGTTGGAGTGAGGAAGAAGGGAGCTCGTTATTTAGAGAAAATAACATAATCTGCATCTTTCTAGGTTTTGTTCCACTGACAAAGTGGCAGGAGATGTCGCTGAGCTAAGTGTTTTACATATTATCTCATTCATCCTCATAACAAAAGTAAATTAATTTTCACATTTAGTATGCCCAATTTATAGATGAGGTAATGGAGACATTGCACCATGGCACTGGATGGGTTCTCTGGAAAGCAGATCTGGGATGGAGTTAGGAGTAGAAAAAGGTTGTTGTGGAGTAATATTGTGGAGATTTGAGTAATAGTAATGAAAGTCCCAGAGGAAGCCAGACTTCAGAGCTGGTCAATGGGATTCGCTAGACCACAGTGAAGAACTGATAGATTCTGCTGGGCCAAAGGGAGTGGAGCAAAGGTTGCCCATTATAAGGACCCACTTTTGGTAGAAATGTCCAGATCCTTGTACCACCAACATGCTTTGCCATTGGAAGCACTGCTCCAAGGAAAGCATGATCTCTCTTCAAATGCTGAGGAGCTGGAGGTTGTTAATAACTGGAGACAGTCATTCTCTCACTAGTGCTATCTCTAGTGTAGGGTCTCCAGGAAAGAAATGGCTGGAATTTCTACCTTGCTTCTCCACCCAACTCTCTGCAGCCCACCTCCTCCAGGAAGAGACCAGGCATCTCTTCTTTGATGGGCAGGACAGTCCTGATGGTGGCTGCCAGTGGAGAGCCTGGGCTGGCCTTCTCATGATCAATGGGCTGTGAAGCAGCCCAAGGTGGACCCCGAGCTCCCTGAAAGAGCACATCCTTTTTTGACAGTCTTCCCTCTTTTCGTCCTGGGTCATTGTTACCTCACTTTTCAGTCTAGAACTTTCCAGTAGAGAGAAGAAGCAGCTTTTTCCTTGTTTTTGTCACTACACAAACCAGCAGCTCTTCTGTCTCCACTTTTTGCCCCATTGTAATCGTGATCCTATTTGTGTTGCTGGTCTGCGTCTCTCTTAAAAAAGATCAAGGAGTATCTCTGTGAGATTGCCTGAAGAAAATCCCTGTGCCTACAGTGCCACATCCAAGGTCCGCTGTTCTGGCTGGACTGAATCCCAGGATCTTTCTTTTCCTATGAAGCTGGACATATACACCAGAGTCACTGAGCAGGAGTTTAACTCCAAAGTGCCCACTGCTCTCCCTTCTGAAAATGTCTGTTGAGCCTTCCACAAATAGAACCTTCAGTGGTCTGTCCTGATGCAGCTCAACACATCAGAGTCTTTTCCTGATGGCTTTACCAACTAGAAATGGCTCCCAAACTTTGCCATGTTATCAGTGAACTGACCTAGGGGGCCTCAAACAGAGAGAGATGAAGAGGGGCTTTGGGGGACATTTGGTTCTGTCTCTGCTCTTGGGTATCCAGTCTCTTCTGGGCAAGGATATCTACCCAGTCCTTCTCCTTCGGAGTCAGCTGTCATTGTGTGAATGTGATCTCTGTGCAGCTCTGAGTGAATAATGATAACCTGGCGGAGATGAATTAGGCAATGACAATTTCAGAGCTGCCTTCCTCTACCCCCATCCTCCCCAGCTCTCTCACACCGCAGCCCCACATGGTTTCTAAATCAGTCAAATCAGCCACGACCAAGGCAGTGGACAGGTCAGCCTGCTATGGTGGGTTGGGCCCTGCATAGCCTGACACCCACCCCAAATGGTCACAGGGCATGGGTGTTTGCAAGGTGATATTTTTTTCCAACTCTTTTGACTTTGAAGCTAGGTTAGCAACAATGGTCCCAGGGGGAAAATACATATGTAGCTAAAGAGATGATAGCTTCTGCCTGGGAAAAGCAGCAGCTTCAAAAATCTAACTTCCACAAAGAAATTTCCAGACCCTCATTGATGAGATAATCACATACATCTAACTCTTTAACTGAGCATTTACAAACTCTGATGCCATTAGATTTTAAGCCAGTCTATTCTTGCAAATGTGTTTTATAGAAAGACTAATTAAAATAACCTGATACTCAGTCTAGCATGAGAAATTAAAAAAACGCAATGAATATAAGCTACAGAACTAGAATAAGCAATAGTTGTATTTTTCCTGGTGAATATCATGAACCAAAGGGATCTTAAAGCCCTGTTGGAGGTGAGGATAAAACCCTAACATAAAATTTAGGTCCTGTGCCAAATTGAATTTAATCTTCTGCTTGTATGTAATTGCACTGCTTCTCCCATGCAGGTAGGTTGCCTTCATGCCCTTTGCGAAGGTCACACTCTTGGCCCAATGCCTCCTCAGGGACCTCTGGCTTCGATCTCTGAACCAGACCCTCCCAGGACCCAGTGGGGAGATCAATCACTTAGGCATCTCCTGGGATACCAGGTCAAGCGATGAGCATTCATCCTTCAGGGTTCTTGGGCCTTGGGACCTTAGTAGCATCAACTGTCAACATGACATAATTAGCTGAGGTTTTGTGTACAATCCACAGCCAGCACCAAGCAGGGCAAAGCATGAGAGGCCAGCACTAAGCCCTTGGGCTTTCTAAGGGGAAGAGTGATCACACATCATTCTGTGGGAGGCATCACACATGTCCAGCACCCTTTGATCATCGTGTGGTCGCAGGCCAGTAGAAAGAACTCTCTGGGCCGCTGCTCATCTGCAACGGGGTGTGTGCTGTGCCTTGTGAGGGGCCATTGCTTCTGCAGAGCTCTAGGACAGTGACTTGCAGCCCCACGTGCCCTTGTTTGGGTGTACCCGACAGGCGCTCAGCCACTGTAGGCCCTTGCCCCACTCCCCAATCACAGATAAAGGACACGTCATCTTTTTGTGACTGTGATGGGATGTGATGGAAGATCAATAAGATGGAGAGGAGGCCCCTTGAATAACGCCCTCAACCCACTGTTGCTCTGGAAAGAAACATATCCAAAACCCAAAAATGTGTCCTATTAAATGACACATGCAGGAAGGTCAGTGGAGAGCAATCACTTTGGCAAAGATTCTCAGATAATCGTAGTCCTGTCAGGTCACCCCAGCGGAGCCACTAGGGGATCCCTGATAAAATTGTACAGTATTTTGACAACCAATAGAGGCTTGTTGGTCAGTCTGAGGCAAAATGAATAAAAATGTCCCAACCCAAGTGCTCTGCGTTACATTCATACAGAAAGGGGAAGCCTGGGAAAGGGTGATCAGCAGATGGGGAGAGCTAGATTTCCCTAGGTATTGCTGGGGATATAATAGGAGTAAAATGAGAAAGAGGGAGGGAATAGTGGAGGACAGAAGAGGGGAGGAAGAGAGGGAGGGATGGAGAGAGGGAGAAATTTAAGCCTATAGTCAAAAAGACCTTGGGTTAAGGAAAATGCTAGGTTTCTGGTATATGACATACCATTTATTCCTCATTCCAGCATTTCAAGTCAATTTTATTTCTTTTCTCTATAATGAGAAATAAAGTCAATGACTTGCCCAAGGTCATACAATCAGTGTTGTCAGAGCTTGGATTTTTATCTCAAGTCTGCCTTACTCCAATGCTGGTAGTTTCCCATGAGACTGTGATCCTTACCAAAGACAGGGGCAGGAACATTTTCCATTCTTGAAGTATACTTCTAGAATGAAAGAGAAAGCTTGCCAATCAAGACCATGGTCATCAGAATAAGTCCTGGTTTTTATGAGAAGCATGCAGCCAATGGTGCTCCCACACCTTCAAACCTGGACACAATTATTATCCCAAGAACTGGCATAAGCCACATTCTCCTTTTCTACAGAGGATGAGCCAGAGCCAGTGACATGAGCAGTTGTTGTTGAGCACAGAGCCTTTAGACTAAAAGGTAGCACTGGAGATTCTGTCCCTGCTGGACACTAGGGCCAGTCCAATGGCCCAAGCAGGACTACTGCTTTCAGCACCAGCTGGCCAGCAGGAGCTCATACCTGAAGGGCGCAGAGCTCTCCACACCTGGAGGGGCAGCCCAGGCTTCTCTGTCTCGCTGGTTCTTTGAACCCAGGGGAAAGTTGGGCCATTTCATGTCTCTGCCCCTTTCCTGGGAAGCCTGCCTACCTTTCCTAGGGTCGAGCTCCTGGTTTTCATTGTCCTTGTTGTATGTCATGGGCATCCCGGGACACAACTTTGCTCTGCACGTGTAAAGTCAGAGTGTTAAATTCACATTCTCCTCTTTTAGAACGACATCCCTCGGCCCAGCCACACAGAAGATGGTGTGCTCCAAGAGAGAGTCTCGGGCTTTTCCCCAGCCTTTGGCCTTACTTTGTTGTGCTGTTGGTTTCCCTGTATGTGTGGGGTTGCACATTCTCATCCCTCCTTCTGGGCCATGTCCCTCCTTCCCGATGGGTCAGTGGGGCTGGTTCAACCCTGGCTTCCATGCAGTGACTGCTGAAGGTCCAGATGGACCCGGTGATTCCCCGAGGTAACGGTGATTCTGGAACCACAAATGGCTGGTCCCTTTCTCCTGCTCATGGAACCTCAGAGCTTATATGTGTTGAAGGTTCTCAAAATGAAGTGTCCTGTCTAGACAGGACTTCGCTGAAGGTAATCTGCTTGAACTATGTCCCTGTCATTATATTTCATTACATGCTGAAGCCTCCAGAGTCAATGTGGCCCAAGAGAGGTCGCCATCGTGAGGGGGCATTTCTCATCACAGAGGGAACAAAGTCTCCGTGGGCTCAGGGCACTCAGGGATGAGAGCAGGAAGAAATTGGAGCTCCTGGAAAGTACCTTCCAGCCATTCTGGTCATGTGGTGTGCATAGATGTCTTGGCTTTTTGTCCTGGAGGCCCCTGAGTTCTGTCCAGGAGTGACTAAAGGAAGCAGTTTTCTGCTCTGTGCAGACGAGAGATGGAAATGGCACTAGAGCTAGGTGACAGGGAGGCCATGCCATCCTCCAGCAGCTCATTATTTGGAAATCAAGTGCTATTTTCTAATATGGAGAAATTACATGTTGATAATGTGATCCCTGATGGAAACAAAATACAGTGGCTGATCCTTTCTGTCATTCAAACCCCAGTGTCAGCAGGGACTTCCCATGTGGAGGGTTAAATTATGATGGTTTGAAAGGGGAGACTTTAAAACACAAATATCAGGTATTTGTATTTTACTTTATGAAAATTCTTGACCATTTAGCTGTTTGGTAATTGCTATGCACAGCTGAGTAAATATAGAGTGAGCTCAAAATCATTCAGTACCATGAGAATGGAACTTTCTTTTATATACATATAAAAACTTTTTCCTTAAAACAACTTCCTTTGATTCTGAGGTTTGCCATTCTTTGTAGCCATAACTAGAGGTCTCCTAAAATGTGGTGAAATGTCCAAATTGCCAAGTTGTCTCTTTGATTTTAAATTCAGAAAAGTTGGTCAGAGTGATGGTAACGGGGAAATCAGATTTCTCTGAGCCCTTGTTTATTTTTCCCATTTCCTCCCTGGGAATGTTGGGCATCTCTGCAAATCAAAACAGAAATTCCCTTTCTTGTCTCCATCATCCATCTCCAGCACAAGGCAGGGCCTATTGGAGGGAAGTTGACCAAGGACACATGGAGCCAGCTGCCTCAGGACTTTTGCACAGGCCATTTGTTCTGACTGGGAAACTGCCCCTCACCTAAGCCCTACTCCTGGCCAACTCCCCACTTATCCTTCAGATGTCATGTTGATGCCTCTAGATATGCTTGATCTGACCCCTACAGACCAGGCCATGCCCTGGCTATTGGTTCTCAATGTATCCACACTGCTGCTAAGAACTTACCATGACAAGGGCATAGCGGGAGTCAGAGGGCCAGAACATGGGGTCTTAGGAGGCCAAGGCTGCCAACTGGTACCCAATAAATAGGCAAAGAAGGGGTCAGCTCCCTCTTGAGCAACAAGGCCAAAGCAAGCCACATAGGGACAAATGTCCATTAGAGAGAGCTGGGAAGGGCCTTGGGACAAACTCATTTCTTGCTCTGTGGCTACTTCCATACTCCAAGGAGCCTATCACTGCCCCAGCCCCACTTTTGCACTCACGTGAAATTTTCAACAAACTTCTGCTGGATTTTTAAAAATTATTCTATGCCTTTATGAGCATTGCCTGCATGGCTCTGTTTAAAACTCCTGGCTCTTCTTTGCTTTTGCTCTGGGAACCTAAGCCTTCTCGCTGGTTAGCCCAGACCCCCTCTTTCTGCCTTCCTTCCTCCATGGCTCTGACTACATCTTCTGGGCTTTGACCTTGAGCACATCTGTGATTGGGATCTGGACTGCCACCCACCATTCTCAGCTGGCTCCTGAAAAGAAGTGGTGGGCCTCAGGGTTTTCCCTGGGATTTAAGAGAAGAGTTAAAATCCTCTGGCAAAAGCAAACCAGGGCCTCAGTCTTTAAGAGGAAAGAACCTTTAGAACAAGTTTACTTATCTCTCCACTGTGAAGTAGACACTTGACTCTTTAATTCAATAACCAGAGCACTAGACCCGTCTGGAGCAAGGGAGCTTAATACTGAGTTCAGAGGGTGGGGCTGGAGCTCCCGATTCCCCTTTGAATGTTAATCCTGAGAAGGAAGAGTGAGACTGGGTCCGACTTTTAAGGTCAGACATCTCCACCTATGGGTAGATGAAGGTTATATGTTCCTAGTGTCAGCCTCTTTACCTCTTGCCATGCCTGCTCTCATGTTGGATGTCTGAGTCTTTGCGAGGAAATCATTGCTAACTTCAAAAGATCAGAAGCCTAACCGGCGTTATTTTCAGCACAATATTCTCATTCTGAGGAAAGGTATGGCAGCTGATGTTAGTGATGTCACTGTACTTTCCAGGACCCTTGTGAGTATAGAAATGTGCTCACCTTACCTTACATGGATGGCTGCCCCACAGCTCCTCTGGGCCTTCACACTCATTACCACCTTGTTAGAGAGGACTGCAGGTCAAACTCTGGCACCAAAAATCCACTGTAGATAGGTCCTTAGTGACATGATTATTTGTGTTCTCCTCTTCAGAATTCAATTTACATGCTAATTACCTTTTGAGCACCTAGGCACATTTAACACATTTACCTGCATTTACTAGTGATTCTCTTCTTCCCCCTTAGACTTGAATTTTATTAATTTACCATCTCATTGAGAAGTTTTCATACCAACAGTGTCTGTTTCACTGAGAATTGGAGGCACTCCTATTTAAAAACTCAAGAAGTGGTATTCATTAATTTTGCTTCGAGAAAAGGGGAGCAAGGACAGGCCTGCCAGCATTTCTCAACATGAAAGAGGGCGTTTTTCCTGCCTGAGACAGTTTGCATGGCAATATGGAAATTTGTTGTCTAACATTCAATACTGGAAATCAAGTGACTTTTCTCCATCCAAATGTGGCTCCAAAGTCTCCAAAATAGTTACTAAGGGAACCATTTTGTCCTCTGTAGTGTGTTTGTGTGCAAGTGTTCTGAAGCACAAAATGCCAAACTGTGTGCATTAACCGAGGTCTGCTTCTTTGCAGATTTGCTCTACAGTTTTAATTCAAACATAATTGACCATGACAATGCTGAAGGCACTAAAACTCTTCCTTTATTGGAGTTAACTCCAAAAAAATTCACCCATTAGTGAGATGTGCTGCACAAGAAGGGCTTACAGAAACACCCTGCTAAAAATTCATAGATAAGAAAAATTCCTGGAAAAAGAATGAAAATGGAATTCATAGAACAGCAGCATGAAAGTGGGGCAAAACCGAGGGCCTGGGCTCCCACTTCTTCCTCTTTGATTTCTAACATCTATTTTATGGCCATTTAATAAGGGTGAGTACTCTTGACAAGAAGAGCTGCTTTTATTGTCCCCTCATTGTCTCCATGCTGCTTTTTCCTGAATGATTTATAGATTCCTCCTACACTGGCCCTTCAACCAAGGACCTGAGCGTGGGAGTTAAAAGAAGGATAAGATATTTGGGATTCAATGAAACCACTTTCAGCATTTCTCCTAAATTGGACCCTATGAGTCTTTCTCAGAAAATGCAATTGAAATTGGAGTCTGTACCTCTTGTTGAATAAGACAGTTCTTGAGAAACTTATCGAGACACTGAGAGGCCAAGTGTTGTCCCGGTGGGTGTTTTGGCCACGGGGGTGCAAAAGCCCTGACTTTTAACTTGGAATCTTGGCATCTCCCTCAGTAAGTGCAATAAAGTTTCAGGACAATTTCAAGGGTGCCCTCACCAAGATGCCTTCCCTGATCACTGCCGTATCCCTCCCACAAGCGATGTCACTGCCCACATGTGTCCACGGAGCCTCCAGAATTCCTTTGCAACAGCTGTGAGCAGTAAACACCACCACTTGTTTACACCCATTTCTCTCCCACTGGACAGTGAGCTCCTCAATACAGTAAGTGCATCTCCCTTGTCTTTATCTCCTTAGCTCTTAGCACTAGATGCTCAGCCAGTCCTCGAAGGTCTGATACTAAAAGGCCATCTATACATTTTCTGTGACTTAGGGAAATGTGCTCTTGTCATGTCCTTTGCTTTGCTTAGGTTTCTTTTGTTGTTTTGTTCCCCCATTTCCCAGGCAGTAAGTAGCAAAAGAAAACCTCTTACAACCTTTCAGCTGTAAGAGACCCTTGCACCAATCAGCATTGTCATAGACCCATGCTTCCAAGCTGATGACGGCAAAATGGTCCTTGCTGCAGTGAAAGGAACTTGGGACATTCTACTTAGAAATCCAGCCAGTCTTCTTTTGCCTGGGGTTTCTAGAAGGGAAGTGCTTTTGTTTCATAGGCTGCTCAAAGCAGATACCATGAAATGCATTGGCTTAAACCATGGGAATTTTAGTTTACATTCTAAGGCGGTGAAAATGTCCAAATCAAAAGATCATCATATAATTAAAAAAAAAAAAAAAAAAGATCATCAAGACAATGCTTTCTTCCTGAAGACCAGCCCCTGATGCTTGGCTCCTCTGCCACATGGCAAGGTACATGCAGCATCTGCTGGGCTCTTCCTTCTCTTCTGGATTTTGTTGATTTCAGCTTCTTGGTCCTATGGCTTTCTCTCTTTCTCTCTGTTTCCACCCCATTTATAAAGGACTCTAGTAAGAAGATTAGGACCCATCCTGAATGAGGTGGGTCACACCTTAACAGAAGGTCCTACTCACAATGGTTCCACACCCACAGGAATGGATTAGCTTTTAAGAACATGTTTTTCTGGAGTACACACAGCTTCAAAGCACCACGGGAGGCTAAACAATCATTGCTTGTCCTAGAAAAAATAAAAGAATCACAGTTTTGGACAGCTATGGAGGGAGAAATGGCAGTTATCTTTGGTAGACTTTCAGGCAACATCCATGAACAAAGTTCCCAGAGAGGAGCCCTTGGGTCTTTATAAATGATGTTGAGCATCCCCCTCCTCAAAAGAGGCTATGCCCTGGAAGCCACTCAGATCTGGAGATTCTCACGCTCTACAGCCTCTGGTCACAGGAGATTAAACTGACATGGTACATGGTATGGGTGGGGTGTGGGAAGTTGGGAGTCAGGGTTGGTGAACAGGAGGGGTGATTGTATTTGTGGCACAGGAGACCAGTGTAGAATTCCTCTGATCTTATCCTGGACATTCTGCACAGACTGGTTTCAGACACCCAGAAACACTCAGTTTACTAGGGAGTTTGAGGGGGAGGAGGACTATGGGGAAAAGGGAGCTAATGTTTCCTGAGCTTCTGCTATTGCCAGGCATTATATACACATTATTTCATTTAATTCCCACAAAGTCCTGGAGGCTAACCATCCTTTTCTCCATTTTACAGGAGAGAAAACTGTGGCTCAATCTAAAATGTAAATAATTTATCTAGAGTCAATAAGTGGCTGGACTCACTGCATGTGAGGGCTGTATCATACCCAAGCCCACGGTGCATCCTTTCTACCAGAAAGGGAAGGGACAACTCAAGAGAAAAGGAAGAGGAGGACTAGAGGAAATTTAAAGAAAAATAAAAGCTGCTTATATCAAGAGATGAAAAGAAGAGGCATCTGCACCCATGAGCCACATCTCAGCCTCTATAGTTCTCAGGATAAATTACAATCGGCAGACCTACTGGTCTTCCGATCCTTGCTGCCTTACCTCAAGCTAGTTCTCTTCTCTCTCTGGCTCTTCACTTCCCTCTGGAGGCAATCTGCATTTTGGTGAATTTCTGTCCCAATATGATTGCTGAAGTAGGCTCTATGGCAGTGAAAGCAGCACATTACTAATTAAGGTCATTGTAATTAAAAACACTAGCTTCTGCATAAGTCAGTTCCTTATCAGAAGATTGAGTATTAAGATGGTCAACCCTAACACTATTTTATCTTGACTCAATGAGCATAACCCATATAATTGTGTAATTTTTTTTTACCTCTAATTATAACTGGAATTTATTTTGCAGGGTGGCATGAGGTAGGGATATAATTTATTCACAATTATATAGGTATTAAAAATCAACCCTGCCCCTATTGATTTGATGCTTTTTTCAGACTGGGGTACTTTTGACTTTTTTTAGCCTCAAACTCTCATTTCTTTCTACAGTCATTATAGAATAACTTATTTTGCAGAGGGAGAGGGAGAGGGAGAATGCCTGTTAATTCTAAGTGATTTCCTGTCATTCATTTCTCTATTTCATCTATTCTCTCCTCTGTCTCTGTCTCTCTCTCTGTCTCTCTGTCTCTCTCTGTCTCTGTCTCTCTCTGTCTCTGTCTCTCATCTCTCTCTCTCTCTTTCTCTCTCTATCTCTATCTCTATCTCTATCTCTATCTCTATCTCTATCTCTATCTCTATCTCTATCTCTGTCCCTCCCTCTCATTTTCCACAATAAAATTTGGCCTTATCCTCTGATTTCTTGAATAATTTCTCAAATATTTACTCCAGCACTAATTCAATTTTCAACACCATCAATTTTATACTTCTTTTTTTTTACCCCAATGCCAAGTTTAAATCTAATATTGCCTTTTCGGTTTTGTGGCAGACCTTTAAAATTTTAGCTTATGCTATTTTATTGAGAATTTTGTCTTCACATCACCTGTTCTTTCCTTACATGTAATTTTCTTGTTTCATGGTTTCTTCTTTATCTTACTAGAACATGCCATATATTTTTTAAGACTGATCTATTTTCTTATAAGTTGTCAAATATGTGTTTTTCCCCGAGTCCTCTGTGACTGTTGTACTACATAATTTTCTTACCTAAAGCAAGATAGCGAAATATTTGGCAGGGATCCAAATTTTCCCAGTTCTTTCTTTATAGCTTGGTGGCTCTTAAGATTCTCAGAGAAAGGTTGCAATGGACACAGTCTGTGATGAATTTGTTTCCAACCCTGCTTGGTTGGCCAGTTCTCCAGCCTTAGGGAAGCACAATTAAGAGTCCAAAGTTTGGGTATCAGCCTTCTGACCTGCCCCAAAACTGAAGCCAGAGTCCTAACTTCTTTTCCTTTCACCATCAAAGCCCCTCTCCACATCTTTTTGTGGTCATATTTTCACCCATGCATAGGGAGCCACTTCCAACGCCTCCTTCTCACCCATGGATCAGGTGTATGGACAGCCTTAGCTGGCTGGCTTACCCATTTGGGATTCTAACTGGAGAAATTCTCTCTGAGATACAGGTGGGGAGAATGTGCGTGCCCATTACCTGCCTGCATTCTGTCGTCTATCAGGCAACTCAACTAACCCGAAATACAGTTGTGTACTGCACCACCACTTAATTCTCCATATGAGAATGAAAATATAGACAATGGAGAATATGTAATAGAATGTAATCATCTTTTTTTAAAAACTAATTGAGAGACCTGAACACCTATATTTGTGCTAGTTCTGGTGGAGCTTGTATCAGTTTGCATCAGTGAGAAGGAGATAGAAATTATAACAGTAATTTTAATAGAGAATATTTAACAAATGGAATTGCAAACTAGGTATGAAATTGTCAACTAGGTAACGGAAAAGGCAAAAAGAGAACAGTAAGGCATCAAAGAGGGATCAACTACAGGACATAGTTTCCATCTCAGGGCTGGTGAGCAGAGGTTTGAATTATTAAAACCTCCTAATTATTAAAGGTTTAGAGGGGGTTCCTGCGGAGATGAAACTTGGACCACTGGTGCTGGTGTCTGAGCTCAAAGGGGGGGACCCATGAGCCTGGGCTGCCCTCAGAGGGGATGGCAGCTGGCTGGTGCTGGCGTCTCTGAGAGAATGTGGTGAAGTGGGCACATGGGATTCAGTTGCTGCTGCAGGAAGGACCTGCTTCTTCCAGGGTGAAGAAGCAGTGCTGGGATGACACAGGGAGAGGAAACAGAGAGGAAGCCAAAAGGAAAGAGAAGGGAAGAAGCATGCCTGCTTTCTCTCGCTGTCTTGTGTCTCCCTATAGGGTCCACTATTGGCATATCCTGACGGGGAGCAGTTGGTAAAAGAGAATGTGGTTTGCAGAGGTCCAATCCTGGCATCCAAACCCAAGTATAGAAAGATGGGTTTGGAGCTGATAGTCAATACCTTAATATCTGGTACCTACATGGGGGTGTATATAAGTAAGTAGATTTGGGGAAAATGGGTTAACTAAATGTAAAAATCAAGTTAAAATGATAAATTATCCAGTTTCTTAAATCATGATATCCTATGGTTTTCTGACTGTTGAACTCTACTTTTCATTGCTTTAGGGAAAAAAGTAGATTCCATCTTACAACGGAGAAGTCCACTGGTGGGAAGACAGAGGGATGACAGAGTGGTCTCCCATTTCTGATCAGAAGTGAGGGGAAAGAGAAGGTCTTCTGGTGCTTGCAGGTGGAAATGAGAGAAGGGAGATAATGAAAGGAGGCAAGAGAGACAAGAGTCCTGCTTGCTAAAATGCCAGGAGAAGGGCACGAAAGACTGGCAGAAACCCGAGGAGGTTGAATGAGAAGCCATGTCCAGAATTCTTGGAGGGGACCCCTGACTACAGGCTCTGATGCTGACATGGAAGCCTCCTTGTGGTGTGTTCACCAACAGAGAACCAGAGAGGGCAGCTCTGCTCTCCCTCTGCTCTCAGGTTGCAGGGAAGATATCCAAACTTCTTGGGTGCTTCAAGGATGATGGCGGCCAATGGCCAGGAATTAAGATCCATAGGCCTTCCCTGGGGTGGATGTGAGGAGGACGAGGAGTCTTTGATGGAGGAAGGCATCTGCAAGTTAGAAGATCTGGCCTAAATTCAGTGATTTTCAAATGCCGGCAAGAGGTGTAGTGATGGTAAGGTAGCAAGAGGTCTAGCTGGGGATTATGATCTAAAAATAGGTGATGGACTCCATCAGCCACGAACGTGGACAGCTAACGCTAACTGGGCACCGATGCTTAGGGAGGATGTGCAGAGGTCTCAGGAATTCCGAGGATGGCACAAGAAGCAGTAGCCCTGCCCCAACCACCCTGAGATCCTACCCAAATCTTTAGCAAAAGAAAAACCAAACAGTTTAAACCTTGATTTTGACTCAATATCTATTGGTTTACCACAGTACTAAGTTGACTTGAAAATGACCTCTGAAATGGAAGAGAATGAGATAACTTTAAATGATAAGATTTGTCATTACCACCACCTCCTCCCGTGCACATAAACACACACACATTTTCTAGGAGGGCTAGAGGAATTTTGGAAGGAGAAAAGACAAAAAAGGAAATTAATTTTTAAAAAAGCATTTTCTTTTAATGCAGCTGAGCACACTGTGCAAGTTTTGAAACCTCCATTACACACAAACAGATATCACCATCCACTAACTTGTCCTTAACTTTAATATAATAGTGAGTTTTTGACTGCCCAAGAGGGCAAGGACACTGTATCCCACAGGAAGTTTCCTCAGTCAAGTGTACTGTAGAACACCCTCTGGGAAATAATGGCTTATATTTAATAATAACATTACCATTTACTAGGGATCTCCTGTCATAAAACACTGTGGGATTTGCCTGACATGAGCCATCACATGCTCAGAAATGTGTTTGCTGACATTACAGCCGAGGAAACTGAGTCACAGATGGACTACTGCTTTGTCAAGGTCATCCACATGAAAAGCATTGTAACTAGTACCCAAGTTCAGACCTCTTTGGTCTCAAACCCACTACCCTTTTCCCAGCTCAGTAAAAATCAGTAGGCAACCAAGAGCTAAGTAAAATAAGCACAAATGACAAAATGACAGACCATCATGTTCTATGATTGACCAGCCAATCACTGCTCTGTCCTTAAGACAGAAATAAGAAATAAGATATCACAAAGAATTACAAGAAAGCATTTACTAGTTCATTCCAGATCATGTAGAGAAATATAATTTGCATTTTTGTTTTATCTATCTAATTTTTCTACACAATTGTCATATTATCCCTACATCTAAATTAATTAAAATTGGCCAAATGGGACAAAGACAAGGAAACAGATTTTGTAAGAACATATTATGATGCTATTAGTCACCAACGTTCTTCTTAATCTTTGCAGAAGTTGAGCAATGAGCTATCTTTTACTTTCTGTGTCTTCCCTTGTGGTTTATGTTCAGATTTTCTCTGACATCTTATATTCTTCCAGTTCATCCATTCCAAAATGGTCAATTATTTAACCATCATCTGGGCCTCTCCTTCCCTTCCAGGGTTATATTTTAGGTAGCCAGACTAGTATTTTACTGCTTTTAATTTGTGTACTTTCAGTCACATTCTGACTACTGAATCCACCAGTCCATCATATGGTCCAGGCAAAGGCCAAATATGAGTGCCTAATACTCAAAAATAATAATCTCTTTCCAACTCCCATCCTATTTCATTGATGCTTTGCCTTAGGAAGCTCCTCTCTCTCCCTGGATTCCTGTGCTGTCATTCTCTCCTGCTTCTCCTACCTCTGATGCCTCTTTCACTTGTTCATCAAGCCTCTGTTGTCCTCTCACTTTCTCTAAAGGATTTTCAAAGTTTCATTTCTGTGTCAGTGCTTGAAACTAAACCTACACATACCAAACTTTTCCCCAGCTCTTAGTTCTTGAAACAATGAAATCTCTTCTACCTATCTCTAGCATTTGGACATCTTACAGACGCGTTAATACTGGCCTCTAAAAGTCAACTGCACTTTCTACTCCCTGAAACCTGTGGTTCCTGTCTTTCCCAGTTGTGATTCAGCAGTCTCATTAACCAGCTGACGACCTCAATTTGGAAAATCTGGAAGTTTCTCTCAGCTGCTGCTTCTTGGTTATCCTCATCTTCTCTGCCCATTCCCCTTCACCGCCCCCCACCCACAGGACCACCAACCCCACCTTCACACCCCTTTCCTATTCTAGGTGAGAATCACCATCAACTGCACTCTCTCAGCCATTTATGACATGAAAATGCCACTAGTCTTTCTCCTTCCAATGCTTTCTACAACAAGCTGACAAGATTACCTTTCTAAAATACTAATGCATTCATGGCACTCCCTAGTTTTTAGGTATTTTATAACTTCCCATTACCTCACAATTTGTCCTAAATCTACATGGTACACAGTAATTTTTTTTTTTTTTTTTTTTTTTTTTTTTATCGGGAGGTCCCAGGGATCGAACCCGGGTCCCTCCATATGGGAGATGGACGCCCAACCATTTGAGCCACATCCATCCCCCAGTATTTTTAATATACTGACTTCAGACCGCTTTTGCAGCTTCACTTTTCTCCTCCTCCAAACCCTACTGTGGATGGACACCAGAATTCTCACCATCGCCCAGAACACGTGCAATTTCAGCAGTCCGTGTCTTTGCCCAAACTGCTTTCTTTCCTTATTATTCAGCTTTGTTAAGTCCCATTTCAATGTAACATCCTTTTCTGTGGCTCTCCAGGATCCCCAAACAAAATTGATTGCTCACCTTTCCTCTCCATGAATAAGTATGTCAGCACATTGCACAAGCCCAAATTGTGGTATATAATAAAAATAATAATAAGATCTTGTTTTCGGCCCCATTTCATCTCCATAGTACAGTATTGGTTAGGACCCCGTCTGACTACTTTGCTTTTAGACAACAATAATTTCTCTTGTTTCTTTACTTAGAAAACACAGGCTCAATTTAGAAACGCGGATGTCAAGTTCCATAACATTTAACAATCTCCAACAATAACATTGGCTACTTGAAATGGAAGAAGGGGCCATGGTTCTTCTCTCTTTATTTATCATGCCAGGAGAGGCAAGAGGAGAAAAATGGCAGGGAAGTTCTACTATGTCAAGAGGTCTTTGGGGTCTCTGGCCCTGGCAAAAGTTGAGAGTGGCTCTCTTGGGTACCTTCACAAGGATTTAGAGGTTCCCCTGTTAAGGCACATCACCTGCAATTTCCCAAACTCCTTCAACTATCCACTCCTCCCCCCGTCTCTAGAATCTCCAGGTGCTTTCTTAGCATTGGAGTTCCAACACCTCTTCCCCTAGTGTTTGGAAAAGGCCATCAAATGGCTCTAGACTGGCTCTCTCCTGCAGGCGATGCTAGAAAATGGTCATTCCTGTTTGCCCTATCAACAGAGGGGAATGAAATTGCTTCCAAAAAAATACAGCAACTTTTTTTTTTCTTTACTACCAATGAAGCTCATTGCCAGGCTATCTCACCTGCTCTCCAAATACCTATGCAGGGATCAATTTCCTTTCCACAGTCTTTCACATATCCCAAGCTTTCTGTCAGGTTCCTATGAAATCTTGTCTCTAGCCTTCCCCACCCCTCCTGCTTGGGGGTACCAGGTGAGTCAGGTAGCATTTCAACTCTTGTCAAAGAAATTTCACCATGATTCCATTCTCTCTACTTTGTATACTTGAGCTCTGCCTCAGGACTCACTGTGTAAGGTTACCACACGCCATGAAATCACTGCATCACACTTATTTGGAAATTCTGCACTTTGGTCTAGTATACTTCATGTACAAGCAACATCTTTAGTACCTTGGTGCTTTGATTAAAACTTTAATTTCAACATCTTGTTACATACAAATCCACACACATGCTTTTTTAAAAAACAAGATTTGGAAGTTTGAAATGCTTTTTCTAAATAATTGTAAATCTGGATCAGCTCCCACCTCCTGAAATTAGCAAGAAAACCCAAATCAACCAACCATTGATGGCATGAATAATGTGGGGTATTTCCACCCCTATGCCAGGACAATCTAAAAATCTGGGACTGGTATCCATTATGGAAAAATGAGTTCCAATCAAATCTATCCACCAAAACATTATATCTATAAACTCTGATCTTGCTCAAAAACGAAACAAAACAAAACAATCCCCACCTACCCGAGGTCTCTGGAGACCGAACAAAATCAGTCAGCATTTGAAGGGGAGTTACAGCTTAGGGCAAGTGTGCATCAGGGAGTGAGTTTCTCCTTCATTTTTCTCTTCTTTTCATTTTCTCTTTCAGTTTCTTTTATCTTATTTATTTTTATTTGCCGCAAATTTACCTTGTGAACACCACATTCACAGTCATTACAGGGGCACCAGATGACTAAACCTCTGATGGCAAACCCACCATCTTCCTTGCCAGTGGAAGGACCCCTGGAGCCACCAGTGCTAGCAGAGACTGAGGGGAGCACAAAAGAAGAAGCAAAATTAAGGAACTCCAGCTCTGTGCATAAACTGTACAAGTCTGTGACTGAGCAGACACCACGCATGTAGGAGGAAAACTGAAAAAAACTTGAACTCAGGCTCAAAGAACCAAGTTGAAATTTGAACCACTACTCAAATTTACCAGAGGGAAACAGATAAGATGAGCTGCAATTTGAGCCTAATTAGTTAATTGCCTGCTTTAAAAAAAAATCACCTACCTCTGGGGAAATGCAACAGAATCTGGAATCCATACAGCATAACATTCCAAATGTCCAGGATACAATTTAAAATTACTTGGCATATGAAGAACAAGGAAAAAGATAGGCAACATATGCTAGAGATGAGACAGATGCTATAAGTATCAGACAAGGACTTTCAAGAGGATATTATAACCATGCACACTGAAATAAAGGAAAATGCACTTAAAACTCAGTTATAGTGAATGAAAAAAACAGTAAATCTCAGCACAGAGATAATATAAAAATAACAAATTGGAAATTCTAGATCTATAAAATATAATATCTGAAATAAGTTTTTCAGCATTTAGCAGTGAAGAGAACAGAACAATGAATGCAAAGATAGATCCGTATAAATCGTATATATATATAAATAGGCAGGTGGGTGGATTTGGAAGGGCAGGTTCAAATTCCCAGGGCATGTAACTGTGACTCTTGACATTCCATGGGTTGGGATAGGGTGTTGTCATGTGCCCTGGGGGTCTGGGGGGAAGGGAACAGTCAAGTTCTAATGGGTTGTTTGGTGGTCATGGGAAAGGTTTTTCATTACCTTACAGTAATGGACACAGGACATGGTAAATACCATCAAAATTATTAAACTGTATCATCTAAAAAAATAAATAAATAAACACTCTAAATTTCAAACGGTCCAGATAATTGGAGTACCTGGAGCTAGAAAGGGAGAGAAAAATATTTAAAGACATAATGGCCAAAATCTTCCCCAATTTCGTCAATAACAGAGTTGTAGATTCAAGCAGCTCAGAAACAGCCAGCAAGATACACTGGAGGAGAAGCACACCTAGATAAAGGAAGCCTAAGGAATTCAGTGCCACCAGACCTTGTACCAGGAAATGTGAAAGGAAATGTTTCAGCAGGAAGAGAAATGACACCAGGCGGGAGATGTGGATGTTCAGGAACGAATGAAGAGCCTTGAAAAAGGTAAATACATGGGAAAAAATTAAAACTCTGTTTTCTCTGAATTTCTTTAACAACATCAATGTCTGTTTAAAATGAAAATTATAGATTGACTTACAGTTTAATATAAATAAGTACAATATCTATGGCAACTATAGCACAAAGATAGTGAAAGGATTAAAGCATCTCTACGGTTGGAAGATTGAAATACTTTACATGAATCAGTACTATAATAACGCTAGGTAGAATTGGAAAAATGAAGTTTATATATATTAATCCATATAGCAACCACTAAAGAAGTGCTGGGCAAATGTAAGCCTAAAACACCAATAGGTAAGTTTAAATGGAGCTTTAACCATATGTGAAAGGTAGACATCCACAAGATGACGAGTGGTGACCTGTCTCTTTCTTCCTAACGCTTTCAGATTTAGTCGAATTAACCTATCCCTCGCTAGGACAGCGTACAAGCAGCCTGTTGCTCAGAGAGGAGTGACCAGGTTCGGCTAATTTGTTAGCTGCTCCTGATAACGTCTTGCTGTGCCAGGACTTATCCACAAGGATAACCACTTGTGGTCCCTTCCACGGTCTGTTAGATACACAAAACTGCTGAGCTGTCGGTCAGCAGTTAGAAGGAAATGCGGGAAAATACAGCAAGGTGTACACAGAATAGAAGCAGGAAAAGAAGGATCTCCCATCAGTGAAGGGAATAATGGCAGTGCAGAAGCTACTGTGGTTTTGCTATTTGTTGCACGGTGTTTTGTACTGCTTTTCTTAAAATTTGAAACAAGCCCTTTGACAGTAATGTGCTAAAATATTAAAGTGCACATTTAATTTTTTATAAATATTGAAACTCCATCTCTTGCAAAAGTTGATAATGAAGCTGTAACGTACACAATCTTTTGTCAGCATTTGTTTTCCACTATGGTTCCGCAGTAATATTGTTTATGGCATGAAAACCGAAAAACAAAAATTGCTAGAGTAGCTTTAAAAATGCACTCATGTAGTTATTACTTTGTCTTCATTGCACCAGCTGGAACTTGCAGTTGCAGAGTTGAATAGAAGTGATAAGAGCAGGTATCTTTATCTCATTTTTATCTTTGATGGAAAACTCAGTATTTCAAAAATAAGTATGATGTTTACAGTAGGTAATTTGGAGTTACTCATCCTGCTTTGCCATTTAAAAAAAAAACACATGAATTTAGTGTAGAATTTTATCAAATGTTTTTTATATATATAAAAGATCAGTTTTTAATCCTTCCTTTTTATAAATATGGTAAATGACTTTGTTTTTATTATATCATAAAATATTTTAAGTATTTCAAAAAATGATTTAATTGTAATATGTAAGCACCTTCTTCCTCTCTTAAAATCTTCTCATTATGAATGATAAATCACGCAGTGTCCCTAACAGTGAATAAATGGAGAGAGAAGAACCAAAACAAAGGACACATGATAAAATATCATTGGCTGAAGAAAAAGAATACAGCCCAAAGACGCAGAAAAGTAGCAAAGTTCTGGGAATGATAGGGAAATTGTTAATGGCAGGTTCAGAATAAAACATCAGAACCAGATTGGCATCCTCAATAAAATACAAGAAGAAATATGCTCTGTGAAATAGGCATAGGAAGCCTTAAGCAAATGACAGAGAGAGACGGAAATTCAATAGAATGAAATAAGGAAAGGAGGGGATGAGATTTACAGGAGGTAGCTGATCAGAGAAGGATTTACAAGGTATCCAAGCCTTAAAAAACATAATTAAAACCCATGTTAGAGAATAAAAAAGAGCAGAACTGAGAATGGCTGAACATAAAATCAGTAGGACTTTCAGTTCAAATGGAAATTTAAAACCACACATTTAACTTGCCCTTTTAATATCTCCACTAAAATGAATAACAAAATAGAAAATTGGAGAAACGAGTATCTCAACTGGAAACTAGGGAGGCAGGGCACCCCGAGGCACCCCTTCTGCACACCACTGTGCAAGCGCTCCTACATGCTGCCTGTCTGGAGCATGGGCGGGGGACCTTGGTCTAAGGCAGGGGCTCTTAACATTTTTTGCTCCATGGACCCTTTCTCAGAATGTAGCAGCAAATAGCTTTATGACACTCAACATCGGCATGTCCTTAAATACAATTTTAGGATTATTCAAAATTACGTTTTACAACTTTCCCATAATTTCAATACCTGATAACCTAACACGTTTCAACATCTGTTCAAACAGTCATTTTCAGCAAACATTTAGAAATTCGAGTTTTCCCACAGCGTAATAAAACCTTTTCTGCCATCCTTACCAACCTTTTTGCAGGCAGTTATCCACTGCACTCAGAACACGCTACGTCAAAAAAAAATCGTACTAAGTCCACACTATATATTATTATTTAATAAATATATCACACCCGCACCAACATGTCCCCACAAGAATAATGTTTTTAAATGCATAAAATAAAATTACAGGCTCTCTCTGCCTGGAGGGGCCCGCACCAGGTCTTGATGTGTATTTCTGTCTTTCTCTTCCATTTCTCAGGAAACTCTGTTTTTCCCCCATTTCCCAAATAAATTCTTTTTACTGGCCTAACTGAAAAAACAAAAACAAAACAAAATTTAAAAACCAAGCCAAACAAAAAATAATTACAAAGGAAATCAGTTACATACATTGAAATACAGTTACTAAAGTAAAAAACATATGATATAATACCATACATAATGTGCTTCTTTCTTAACACATTAAATAATAATCCAATACATGAAAAATATAGGAAAGGTAAATTTTAGTTTTTAAAGACATGTCAGTGTGCAGACTATTGTTATTTATCTTGAATAAGAACATTAAACTGTGGTGTAGTCTTTGATAAAGCAACACACGTATCATGTTGGACATATAATTGAGCTGATTTTTTTCAATTCAAGCTCACAGACCCAAGGGGTCTGTGGACCCCTGGTTAAGAGCCCGTGGTCTAAGGCAACCTTGGACCATTACGTGATTGGCAGAGGGCAAACGCCCTCTGACACTAAATCTGACATTAAATCAGTTATCTCAGAGATCTTTAACTTCTCTAACCTCTCTCTCTCTCTCTCTCTCTCTCTCTCTCACACACACACACACACACACCACACAAATAAAAGGAAAGGAAAAATTAACAGCCCGAGAAGGCCTTCAGCAGAGAGACAAAGCCAAGCTCCGCCTCTGAGCAGGGACAGCTCCCTCTTGAGCACTCACTTGTGTCCTCAGGCCACTATGTCTGGGCACAAAAGAAAAAGTAAGCAGATCCAAACATGCCCCTCTCCCTCACCCAGGCCTAAAACATTTGAACAAAGCCCTGCTAGGTCTGATTCGTGCCCATCTTGATTCTCAATATGAGGCAAAAGTGGTGATCCTTCTTTAATGACAACCAACAGAACATGGGACAAAACAGGATTCTAAAGAAACTGAAGAGTAAGATCAAATTTTTCATTCTCAAACAAAATTATTCTAGGAAAAGAGAAAAAAGAACCTTCAGCAAATATTTTAATTCATATGCCTATCAAGATCTGAGTTCAAAAATAAATGTATGATAAGAAAAAAGGAATAATTAGAAAATATTTTATTCAGATGAAAAACTTGATTATTGGAAAGAATAAAGTCAATGAAGGCAGGGAATATCGGGTTAAAAACTGTAGAAAACTGAATTAAAAATTCAGCTTAGAAACAAATAGCTTAGCAGAAAGTGGAAGGGAGGGAGGGAGGGAGGGAGGGACATTCCTTTGTGCTGAGGATTGAGGCTTCAGAATGACAGACTTTATTAAGGAGGTCCCGCCCAAACTGATGATGGTGAACTTTTTGAATATAAAAAAAAAAAACAAAGGGAACAAAAGGTAATCTGAGTTCTGATTCAAAATGACTCTTTGAGCATAAATATTTTTCTCTTCTTCCTCTCAAAATCTCCTGGAAATGACAAAATGACTCTGGTAGAGGAAAAAATGGTAATTCTAAAACATTAAGAAGCATACCATCAAAAGCAAAGAAATATTGCATATTTCTGGAATATAATAAGTTAAAGGAATAATACTGATGCCCAAGCATAATATAGCCAAGCAACCTGCAATCCTAAAAGACAGAGTGAGAGAGAGAGAGAGAGAGAGGGAGAGAGAGGGAGAGAGAGGGAGAGTGTGAGAGAGAGACAGAGAGAGAGGGAGAGAGGGAGGGAGAAGGAGAGAGGGAGGGAGAGGGAGAGAGGGAGAGAGGGAACCCGCCTCTGAAAAGTTGTTTGCCCAGAAGAATCACACACACAAGACAGATGGTGAGAGCACGAGTGGAGAGCTGGGCTGGCTGTGGAGCTGGCTGGCAGTAGAGGGTATGGAACCCATGCTGCCAGCCCTGCTTTCAGGCTTGCTCTCTGACATTTTCCAACTGGACAGAGCCTGCAGGACCACTTTTGGTGGAATGTGGGAATTCTCCTGGGGGTTTCTACAAGAGTGACTCCTGGCCCTCAGGACAGAGGGCAGGGCTGCCGCAGCATCCAGGGACCTTACCACCTCCAGGCACCGTCCTGCCCACCACGCCAGGCGGCCTCATGCTCACTGCCAGGGCGAGCGCAGCCATGCGTGCCCAGGAGGCCCCGTGAAGGGTGAGACCAGGGCTGAGGCTGTGAGCTCATTAATACGTGCAAGGAAGCAAAGGCCTCAAAACCATGAGCTACTGGAGAGAAAAACCAACAACAAACCTAATTCCATGAAAAGGAGGAATCAGAAATAATTCCAATAGAATCAGAGTTACTGTCAAACACAGAATGACTTTTTACATTTTATATTCATGTTGTTATATAGAAGAATAGGATGCTCAGAAATACAGAAAATAACAAATTGTTTCTTTAAATTAAAAAAAAAGGATTGCTAAGATTAAAAATGGCAACAACAAAGCAAAGTTTGAACAGTAGAATTGCAATGGGAGTTAGAAATCTGGAAGACAAAGTTAAAAAAATTTGTTCTAGCATATAGTTAAAAAAAAGTCAAAGCAATAAGAATTAAAAAAACATAAAGCAGGAAATGTGAAGGAAAGACCTACAATAGCCAATAGACTTTCGAGAGTCAAACTGACATCTGATTTTTCATCTAAAACATTATTTTCTTGAAAATAACAGATAAGGATGAAAGACTTTGAACTGAAAAAATTCTATCCTTATAAAAGCTTTCAACCATGTACTGAGTAAAAAAGATTCTTGACATTGCTGGAAAGAGACTTTATAATATATATATATATATAAATGCATTCATTAACAAACTCCTGAAAACTTAGAAAGGAATCTTAGTATGAGGAATATATGTAACGACAAAAGTAATTAACTTTTTTTAGTTACAGATAAAACAGATATGGAGCTTAATCCACATGTCAAATAGTGACCTCTTCCAAAAAAGTAGTACCTGAGAGGAAAAGAACTACTCAAATCATTTTAAATTATTTGCTTTCTTCTATTGGGACTGGGGAGTAGAATATGGGTACTAATTCTGTTTTCACATTAATGGAAGGTCAAAATTTTAAGTAATTTCCAAAGCATTTGCTGAATAGTTCATGCAACTCCAAGTATAACAGATATGGTGAGGAGAAAACCCAATCCATGGGGACAAAAGGATCAGTCTATGAAAATACAGGTAAAGTAAAAATGATCCATTGTAAAACTTAAAGAGAAAATATGCCTTGCATCTAGATATGTTGACTAAATTTTTTGAAAACACTCATTTCAAAACATATAGAAATATCAGATAAAATGCAATGATAGTTATTTTAATTGTCTACCTGAATTCTCAAGAATGTTAGAGAACTCTTCAAAGTAGTCTCAGGGCTTTCAAGCCCCTTTTGGCATGAAAAAGAAACCATCCTTCTCATATTTTGTCACAGTTATATACCTAGTGAGAATGAGCTCAAAAACATAAAAAAGTTACTATAAGCTTAAGTAATTCAAGAAAATTGCATCTCCAAGCTCTTTAGACACTGGAATTATGAGATACAGAACATGAAAATTTCCTTAAAATGTTTAAAGAAATAAAAATGAATCTAAAATATACAAAAGAAGATGCTCTTTTAAAAGAAACAGGTGTAATTGAAAAGAATTCCAATCAAACTTCCAGAAATTAAAAATTCCACTTATATAAGTTATAAATCCAATGACTAGTTTTAAAAGGAGATTTTCTACAATAGAGAAAATGGAAGAGAAGGCTGACCTCAAGGGATTACTTAGGAGGCAGCACAAAAATTAAACATGAAAGACAGGTTGTGACTCATGGTGGATAGACTGAGAAGGTCTAAGGTACATGTAATCGGGGTCCAACAGAAGAGAATAGAGAAAATGAAAGAGCTATAAGAATGATATGTAAGGAAATAATTCTGGAATTAAGGAAGTAGTTGGCTCTTCAAATTTCAGAAGCAAAACAAATCCTAAGTATGCCTGGTATATGAGTTAAGGTAATTATAGCTGGTAAAACAAATAAATCCTCAAATGTTTAATGGCCTAAACCTAATAACAGTTTATTTCATGCTCACATAAATCTAAAACTAGAGCGTTGATTTGTCAGTGGCATTCATCGTTTCTGCTCACAGTCTTTCGTGAACATCGTTGATTGGTCACAACAAACTGCAGTGAGGGATGGGAAATGCAGCCGAGTACCATGCCTAGGAAAGGTAGGTAAAGGACACAGATGAATGTATAGTGTTTTCTCTGATACAGTTTATCCCTCTGGTCGTGAAATATCCATTTCATCCTTCACCCCATACAGGGAGATAATCCAAAGTTCCATTCAGTTGTCGAATCTGGCTCAATCTTCAGGATTTTCTGATGTTTCTAATTCCTCTGTCAGGTTTGTTTGTAGCTCCTTACGGACTTGAGAATCAGAACAGTGAGTCATCTGCCCTCTCCATACACAGTGGTGGAGCAGGCAGAGAGTAGCCATAACAAACTCTTCCACAGGACACAGGACATAGGATTCCACAGGACCAAAGCCTTCCCCAGGACTGATGAAATGTGGCTGCACAGGCTTCGTGATCATCACCTCCTGGGGAAGTTCACTCTTTCTCCGGCCATACCTAAAGTGGGTGAAGCACACCTCTCCTGGCAGTCATCAGGAGTTACTGCAAAGTTATGTAGTAACTATCCTAGTACACAGGCACACCTTGGAGTTATTAAAGATTCAGATCCAGGCAACCGTCATAAAGTGAGTCACATGATTTCTTTGGTTCCCTGTGCTTATGAAAGTTATGTGCACACTCTAGTGTAGTCTACTGAGTGTGCAATAAGGTGATGTCTAAAACAACAATAAAACGATGCAACAATGTACTTACCTCAACCAAAATGTGACACGGAGACACGAAGTGAGCACATGTTATTGGAAAAATGGTGCCAATAGACTTGCTCCACGCCCAGGTTGCCATAAACCTTCAGTATGTGAAATACACAGCATCTGTGATGCACAATAAAGCACAGCACAGTAAAATGAGGTCTGCCTCTGTTGCTATTGCAAGAGTAGACCAGAAACACATCTTATCACCAGCCACCATGGCAGGCTCCTTTCTCATGAAAGCCCCAAATATCTTGCAATTCAGTCATTACCAGATACCTTTGAATAAAGCTGATACTGATCCTTGCTTGGCTCCTTTTGTCTATTTTCTTTTAAAAAGTAGAATTTGGAGGGAGGCATTTAATTCAAAAAGTGAGGAAAACAATGAGATGAAAAATTAGATAGAAGAAAGAACTTAAGAATTATAACATCAGAACATTACAAAACATTACAAAAGGTAGATTTTTAAATAATTTTTAAAAAAAAAATTCCCCCTCCAAAAGGCAAGAGAAATAGATAAAAGTTTGGCAAGTCAACCAAGGACACACACACAAATCAAAGGAAGGATATTAGAAATGTAAAAGAGGATGCTTTGAAAGATGTTTAAAAATTCTTAAAGTTTTTAAGTGTAAATACACTTGTACACCCAAATCTCAATTAAAAAGAGTTAAAATAGCCAGTTTGACTCGGGAGGTCATATGTACCTTAAATATATGTTTAGTCATGTACGGGCCTGGAAAGGCAGTCAAATATCAACCCAAAGAGGTTTAGGCCCAAATGGTTTCACAGCAAAGTTTTATTAAAAAGCAAGTATTTTTGTTTTATATGTACTGTTTCAGTACCTCAAAAAGAAGAAAAGTTTCAGAATTCATTTATAGCACAGGAAGTAAAAAAATGTACTTGAATAGAAATAGGCAAATAGGTCATTGAAAGAGAATAGAGATTCTTATGGATATATGACAATTAATTTATGCAGAAAGTGGCTTTTCAAATCTGTGAGAAAGGAAAAGATTGCTCAATTAGTCAATACATGTTATTAGGACAATTCACTATTCATTTGGGAATAAAGTATAGATACCTCACAGCATGCTCAGAAGCACATTATAGATAGATTAAATGTCTTTCTTTTTTTAGTGCTATAAAGACAGTATAATAATCTTTTAGAGTCTCTTTTCATATTCTTAGAGAGAAGAAGATCTATTCTAACCAAGACAAAAAAAATCGAGAGGTTATAAAGTAAATGATTGACAGATGTGCTTATATACATTCTCATAAAGTTTGTATTATAAAAGACTTAGTAAACAAAGCCAGTAGGCAAGAAAACCTGGAGATGTAGCCCCCTGAAATACAGAGTGGAGAAGGGAAAAGAAGAGAAAGGATTTGATTAAAAAATCAAACAAACAAACCAGGCACATAGATTGGTCCAAGGCCCATTTTTAGGCTGGAGAACAGAGCTCATGAAATGAGAGGTTGATTCACACAAGAGTCAATTCCACAAAAGGAAAAAGCTACACAGGCCACAGTGTCCGTATCAATGCCATCAGTTATGGAAAGGGACAAAACAATGGAAAGCAAGTGCTTAAGATTGTCTATGTTGTGTGTTTGGAATCATTTACCGTTTGAAAGGAAAGCTCTGATAGGTCTATTTCAAGCTGAGGAGCATGGGGGGCTCTAGCTAATTCACCGATTGAAAGGAAAGCTCTGATAGGTCTATTTCAGGCTGAGGAGCATGGGGGGGGACTCTAGCTAATAGCAAGCAGTTGCAATGGGGCACTTATGTCCCAATGGGGCTTTGATATCTGGGTAGTGCATTGAGTTCTGTTATTTCCCTTGATCCTCTCAAAACTATGTGAGTCAGATGTTATCGTCCTTCTTTATCTGTGAGAAATAGAGGTTCAGAGATATTTAGGTAACTGCTGAAAGGTCAGGCAGGAGGTTAGGATTCAAATCTAGATCTTCTGACAGCAAAAGCAGTGATAACTCTACTCCTCCACAGCCTCCTCTCCCTGTTTATTCAACTGAGTTTAAAATGTCCTGTGAACAAGGTTAAAAAAAAAAAAAAACAAATGAGAGATCCGGGCAAGGATTCTCAACTTCTATAATAAATAAAGCATTCATGTCCACACTGCATAATTTGCTCTTTTATACCAAAAAGATAAAAGGCAAGCAAATCAGCAGAAAATAGGCAAATGACTCAAATAGGTAATATAAAGAAAAAAGAACTATAGATATCCAGAAATATATTAAAATATACCATATCATAGCAATAATTAAGAAAACACAAACTGAAACATAAAGCTTCATCATTTCTTGCCTGCCGGTTTGGCAGAGACCAGAGCTTTTGATAATAGTCTGTGTTGGATTTTTACATAATGTCTGAATTTTATAAGGCGAATCATTTGGTAATCAAAGCACATGAAAGATAATATTTTATTGCAATCAATGAGAAAGCATTGCATGTGATATTTCCTATTTATCAAGACAAAGAATGTGCCAGGGAAGTGAGTGAGGCTTTGGCTTCAACAACCATTTCTACCCAAGAGGCTCTACTTGTTCTGCCACAATAAAGAAGAGGATAAGTAGGATGACAAAGAGAAAGAGGAGATGAAGAAGAAAAAGGAGACACAGTAAAAGAAAGCAAAGATAACAAAGAAAAATAAAGGCATTTGAAAATCTCAGTTGCATTGGAGAATGCACAGGTGTGTGACAAGTAGTTTAACTCTTAATCTTTCACGTCTGATTAGCTATGTGAACATGTATAACTTATAGAATGTATCTGAGCTCCAGTCTATTCATCTATGCCAATATTTCAGAGTTTCTGTGAAAGCTGAAAAAAAAAAAAAAATTAAGTGCATGCGTGAGGCCCCTGTGTGGGAGACATCTGCCATTCCTATTTGCCTAGCATCTATTCTGGTGTTCTGGGAAGAGGAAGAGCTTGATTTTCCTTCAAGGATCTCTCCCCGTGGGACCCACCAGAATCCTAAAGTCATGGGGTTGAAGTGGCACTGACTTCTCTCATTGCCACAAATTGCTGAGACTCTAAATCTCCACATTCTTCCTTTGTCGTCCCTGGAAATAAGAAACCAAAGGTGACGGTATGATTACAACGAGGAGCAAAAACCAGCAGGAATTTGCCCCATCTCTCTCCTCCTCTCTCTGTACCTGCTCTATCCTTCACCATTTCTCCAGCAGAGAGAAACTTGCCATCAATCTGTATAGTCTAGAGTTGATAATTCAGATATCCAATGAGAGCAGAGCCGCTGGATTTAAGGACGAGGCATCCACTAGCGACCTTGATAATGGGGTCTGTGAGAAGCCAGGAGGAATCAGAGGCAAGGGCTGAGCGAGGGGCGAAGAGCGATTTGGTGACCATGCCCAAGGGGCCAAGGTGCTATTAACTGAGAGGAGGAGGAAAACACAAAGAGTCCACAGGAAAGCTATCAAGATATTTTTCATTCTTGTTCAGAAAC
Source organism: Tolypeutes matacus (assembly GCA_026826555.1). NCBI lineage: Eukaryota > Metazoa > Chordata > Mammalia > Cingulata > Chlamyphoridae > Tolypeutes > Tolypeutes matacus. Next base: position 3,568,638 of record JAKSZT010054382.1, on the reverse strand, counting down.
GACTCTGGTCACAAGCTTCACTCTCTTGACCTTAAAACCCCTGGTTTTCTCCTCTAAGATACTGGAGACGATGGGCCCTGTGCTGATGGTGGGGATGGGACAATACTTGCTTTGTGGCAGCTCAAACTGCCTATATGCTCTTTCTAAATCTCTTTGCAACCTAAAGAGCATACGCAGTCCCTGGAAGGGAAGGCCCACCGTGAAATTCCCCACACACAGATTGGGGAATAGTATCACTGTTCCATTCCCTGAACAAGGTATGCCTTTCATGTCTACTAGCCTTCACCTCTCTCTAGAAAGCCCCTACCCATGAGTCTGCCTGCAAAAAGCCCTCTCTCCTACAACACCTGCCTTTGAAGAGGTTTTGAGGGGCCACCCATGAAAAGCTAATATTGTTCTCTTTTGTCCGGTTCTGCATTGCTGAATGCCCTAACATCACAGAGACGACAGTGAATTCCAGCTGTCCGTGGACCTGCCTGGCTCACACACCAGATTTGCCACCACCAGCAGGTCCGTTGCTAAACCGCAGGGGTGGAGCGGGCGCGGGCAGTGCCGTGCTCAGGGCCAGCACTGAGCTTCTTCTCCAAGAGGGACCTGCCAGCAGGATTGTTTGCATCCCTGCAGGAAAACACCTGTGCCATGGATATGCCTAAATATGGTGCCTGGGCTCAAGGAGGAGCTTTCAGCACCAGCGTCAGCCTCTGTCATCCCCCAGCGTCCCCGCTTAGCGGCAGAGGCAGGTCAGGGCCTGCCCACTGTGCTCTGGTCAGCTGCGGGGAAAGCAACTAAGAGCTACCTGACAGGAAGGACGTGCCCAGCATCGGGCTCAGCACAAAGGAATTGATGAAACCAGGTACTTCTGGGCAAACTGCTGAGCCTCAGCTAGGAATGGCCAGAGGATAGGGTGGGCTAGTTCCTCTAGAAATTAAGGAGAGTTGAGGTGGGGGAGGCAAAGGCAGGCTGACAATAATCCAAGCTCGCTGTACACAGTGTGGGAAACCAACTGTTTGAGAATAAGTCAGCGTTTATCCAGGGATCTGGATGGGCAGGATGGGCAAGCTGGGAAAAGCCTGCGAGCCCCAGTTTTGGAGGGTCCTTACTGCCACCTTTGCTTTCTCCAAGGAAAGAGCCACAAGGTATGATGGCCAAAGGCACAGACTCCAGATCCCAGTGCCACCCCTAAACAGCTGTGTGGTCTGGGGCAAGGTATTTAAACTATTAACATTTAACATTAGCATTTAAAACTGAAAAAGGTAAAGCTCACAGCAGATAGAGTTCTTGGGAGGATTAAAACGCATATGAAGTGTTTAACATATGAAATGCTGAGCACAGTACCTGGTAGATATTCAATAGATTATCCTTATTATCTCGAGGGAGCATCAAGGACTGCTAGGAATTGCTATTTCTAATTTTAGGTGAATTGTTTTCTTTGTTTTATTTTCTCTTGCCATCAGTTGTGTTTTTGTTGGGAAGTTGGCAGAAGCTGAGAGAATGCTAGCAAGATACATATTTAACCAGAAGCCTCAAAGAAAATTAAACCATGCTTATTAAAGTTTTAATTTTTAAAGTGTTTTAAAGTGTTTAATTATATTGTGATGATTTGCAATTTGATCATCCAAGATGACATAGCTCATAGAGCCAGTATATTTAATAATCTAGAATGTTGCATCTCCTAACTCTATTCTGGAACATCTGCCTTAATGGATTTTCCTACTGCTGATGATGTTTTGAGCACTTTATTTTGCCCTAATCTTCTATACAAGACGATAAGACAAGCTAGTCCTATGTAAGATGCCTTGTCAAAAAGCGTTAATTTACTGTCAATTGTGTTTAAAGTCATTTAAGAAACAAATGGAGGCCCTTCCCAGAGTCTCCAACAGTAGGCACAGTCAGGGAACTGGCCCGTCTGTGCAGAGGATTCTGGGGTTCATCCTGAGCTGAGCCCTGCCTGCCTCGCCAGTGCCCCCTCTCACCACTCTGCCTGGCTGTCATAGTCCAGCAGCACTGGCTCGCCCTTGTTACTGGATCTGTACCTGCCAGTCTCCCTCTGGACCTGCGCACCGACAGCTTCCTCTGCCTGCGCTCTTTCCCCACCTTTCAAGGCCAATGTCAGTTGAGGCTTTGGGTCCCAGCTTAAGTGCCTCCTGCTTAGGGACCCCTCTAATGCCCAGGATGGCATCATGTTCACCTTCTAAGTCCTTTCACAGAGCCCTGAACTTTTCATCACAGTCCTCATCACAAATGCATTTAATGGTTATATCTGTAATTTTAATTTAATTTCAGTCTTCCCTACTAAAATGTAACTTTCATACTGAGAGAGACAGTGTCTTTATGGTTCCTGTTCAATAAATATTTATGAATTGGGTGAATGAGTCAGGGTGAATGGATTAGATGTCAAGGTTGTATCACCTTGAGGCTAGTGCTCAAGCTGTGGGGCAAAACAGGCTTGGGATAGAAATGATTTTGCCATTAGATTGTCTCATGACCTTTTGCGAGATACTAAACATCCCTAAGCCTCAGCACTTTCCCTTTCATAATATGGAGATAATATACCACCCTCTCATAAGGTTATGTGATAGAGATGAAATTGTGTCCACAAATGCCTATTATAGTGCCTGGAACATAGTAAGCACTCAATAAAAGTTGGCCAGCAGTCAAGGCTTGCAACTGTTGGGAGTAAAGTGGAATATAAATCCGAAAGTGCCCTCAATATATGCCTTGTGCAATGTCTTGGCAGAGTCAACAGCAATGCAGACAACTTCTTTCTCAAAGCTCATCAAGGGTATAACTGATCCTAATTTGGCATAGTAAGATCAACAGCTGCTTCTCAAGCTAAGCCTGTACCAGAAATAGGTTGATTTTTTTTTTTTTTTTTTAGTGTGGGGGAGGTTGGCTTTTATAAGGAGGATTTATTTGGGGTAAAAGCTTCTAGTTCCAAGGGCATGAAATGTCCACATTAAGGCACCATCAGAGATGCTTTCTCACCAAAGTCAGCTACGTTGATCCTGGTGTCCTGCCACATGGCGATCAAGCAAGACAGCGGGTCTGCTGTGCTCTCTGTACTTTCTCCTTGCACTCAGCTGTGGTGGAACAGTCTCTCTCCCTGGGCCTCAACTCCTTGAGTCTCTCAGGGCATGTCTCCTTGAGCTTAGCTGTGGGTGAACATGGAGTACTTTCTTTCATGTGACCAGATCAAAAGTAACACTGTGAGCCCCCTTTTCCTGTGTCTCTCTCTGTGTGTCTCTGTCTATATAAGATCTAGCAAGAGGGCAGAGATTCAACCTGAGTCACGCCTCTCTAATGAAGTCCAATCAAAAGGGTCTCACACCCACAGCACTGGGTTAGTTCAAAAACATAATCATTTTTCCTTTGGGGATTCAAACTGTCACACAACCCAAGAAGCTTCTTCTAGGAGAGCTGCTGGTTTCACAAATTAAATCAAACACCGACCCTCCATGAAAACAGTGATGGAGTCTCTCCATCACCTTAGCTACATCTTGTCACCAGAAAACATAAGGAAAGAGAACATTCTGGTAACATCCTGGTCTGGACACATACAACTACTTTTCATCTAAGAAAAAACATGTAGGATCACTCCATAGCTGGGAGTTTACATAGTATGGTAGGACACCTGGATGTTTAGCTCCTTAAAATCCAGCCTTCCCAATATGACCATTTCAAACGTGGTTTCTGCTTTACATTGGCAAAATAAAACCACTTTAGAACTCAGTTTAACAAGCTTTCATTTCTGCTT